>JAKCPI010003151.1:0-45938 GCA_023213315.1 Euborellia annulipes
ATTAGATTGGTTTCCCTGAATGATAGGCAACCAAAGTTGAAGCTCTTCCTGCCAATTGCATATCGCAAAGTGCAAAGTGTTTTTTTTTTTTTTTTTTTAAGTGTAAATTATATTTAAAATGTAAAATATAATTAAATTGTTTTATGGTTTGTTAGAATATTAAAAGCTATCTACTCGTCTAATGAGTTCGTAGTTCATTTGCTATTTACAATTTGATTTAAATATAATTATTATTTTGGTGATATAGAAGCCATTCAGAAAAACGTGGTGTGGCTGACTGGTCGCACAGCACACAACTTACCTTTGGTAATCGAAAGTTGTGTTCTGTGCTTGTCACACCAGATTTTTGTGTCGAGATATATTTTAGTTTCCGCCGTTATCGTGCTGACTTTCTATACCACGGGTCGCGGGTTCGCGCTTGCCTGGGCCTAGCTCATTTCCTTCTTACCTTAAATTGAACACAGACAGACGATTTTTTGAATATATTTATATTTTTTCTAACATATAAAGAGACAAACGAATTATTTTTTTAGGGCTATTTATATATAGACCAAAGATAAAGTACAAATCGTAAAAACGCCTGTCGAGCGGCAACACAATCTACACTCGTGATTAACAGCACAAGAGTATTCAAATGCTTTCTAAATTTTTTTTTTTTTTTTACTCTCTCCGGTCATAGATCTGATTTAAAATTTAATTTTATAATAAAATGCTTTTATACATTTTAAAAGTGGCACAACTATCAAGTTAATTATATTTAGGAAATTATTGAGATCGCATATTTTATAGTTGAATTGATCCACACACGATGGGCTCCAAAATGCTTATTCCTGGAAAATTGTATATAAACAAAATATCTCAAAAACAAAGTACAGATAAAATATTTAAACTAGCAATGTTACATCACTTTGGAAGTAGAGCTAAAAAATGCACGAAACAAATCAATCCTGTTACCCTATAAATAGAGGTACCGTGATTTATTGAGACCAGATCAGGACAGACGACTTGGAATGGAGCAAATTTATGAAAATTAGACACTGAAATCTGAGTTTTTAGCTATCCAGAGAAGTGAAAAATATTATCAAACTCAGCTTGATTTATAAGCTAATAAATTACAAATTTATTTAATAAATAAGAAATATTTATCAACCTAAGGCAACCTTAGCAGCGCGGAGTAAAATTCCCCAATTTAGCCACGTTGTTGGTTCATTTTTAGTAAACATTTCTCAGATCCAGACGCGTGTTCCAAATCCGGAAATCTGGTAACTCTACCAGACGTTTTTATCTATTTTCTTTATTATACGAGAGAGATTCTAGTTTCTATATTTTCAAATAACAAACGACCACGCATTTGCCCCAATATGTCGTGTTTTGAAAGAAAATTGACTTCTTTGGGACATACAAAATTATAGATGTACCAGAGATTATTGACGAGGGTGGGAGAATGACCAAAGCAACAAAATAAATGTCAATATTAGCTCAGATTCGTAATCACCATCCGCGAACAGAACTCACTAAGATTTTTTATTTCCTTTTGAGAAATAAATATAAATATTTATCTCTTGGAAACATGGATTACTTACATGAATATTCCTTAAATTAAATTTATTCCATTTCTCGAAGGATCCACTTACAAAGATTATTTAATTATACTCGTATATCAAGATGAGAGACAATGAGAAAGCAGAATATCTTTTACAACCATTAATTCGTTTATTATAAAATTAGTTCTCATCCAACCTAGAAATAAAAATTGAATTAATCATGTTATTAAAATTTATTAAACGAGGGAAAGAAAATTGACATTGTCAGAAGTGATTACCTTAAAAGCCAAAGAGAAGTGAGTTCAGTCAGGAATTGGATATCAAGTGATATAAATAGCCTTTGCCTTAAATAATAATTGAAGGGGTCGGGCGCAGATAGTGCTAACCCACAAATAGGCCTATATAGTTCTGAGATATGTCTATTTTAAACTTTGGAAACAAACAAAACACCAATAGGATGTTTGTTTGCCATTCTCAGAGCACTCTAATTGCAATATCAGGTTGACAAACGAATTATACAAGTACAGACCTTTGCTCAATTGATAGTGCTCAAAAGTTGGATTTGTTATATTGCACTATCTGCAGCCGACCCCCTTCAATTATTCTCTTTCGTCAATAAAAAATATTTTTAGTGTATGGAGCTCAAATTAATTGTAATCAAATATCTTCAATATGGGAACACAAAATCGACAAGTTAGCTTGGAAATTAGAGAGGCAGTTAGTTGCTCTGTGAGTCAGCTTTCCAAGTATACCAATAGGGCTGTGGCCGGGGCTACGTTGAATAAAGAAGATAGATTCGATACCACTCACCATTTAAAGAATCAAAAATAGATCCTTTTGTGCTGTGGCTAGTCGGTCAAATGACGAAAAGACGTTACCTAAAAAAATAATTGAAAAATTTATTATTCAAGAAAATAAATTTTTTATGAATATGAAATTTCATAATTATATTTTTCCTCAAATTTAGCCAAAATTGAAATATGAACAGACGCACAGACAGACCATTTTATGGGTTCAAATCATGGAGTCTCGAATCGGGTATTTCCGCCAAAATCTCGACTTCTAGAGATAAAATTTGCTTTATTCTTTGCCATAAATATAAGAGCTCCTATATGAATTTCTATGTTAATATGCGATCGTAATGTCGAGATTTTGAAGGAAATACACAATTTGAGACCTCCTGAGTTTAAAAAAAGTGAGTCCGTTTGTGTTTCCGTGCATATTTCACTTTTGCCAGAAATTGAGAAATCTCATGTTGTTTCTACATTATTTATTTTTTTTTTTTAGATTTTCAATTTTTTTCTTCACATAAGCAAATTAAATAAGGGAAGAAATTCATTTTGATCAGAGTTATTAATGAAACTTTAAATATTTTAATTAAAAATCCTTTTGAAATAGATCAATCAAAATTTTTTTCTCTACTTTTTTTTTAAAGAAACTAAAATAAGAAATAATAATTTTAATTCGACCTAAAAAAAAAGGAATGGCCCGAGAATAAATAATTTTTATACAGTCTTTAAAACAAAAATGAAATTGAGGTTCGGGTCACATGTGGAATAGGCCATGCAAAATAAAAGCATTATGAAGAAAAAATTGGCTTAAAAATCTCAAATTTAAACAATTGATATTCCGTGAAAAATTTATAACACTATTTTAGATAATCGATAATAAATGATTGTTTTCTTATATAGAGTACTGGAGAAACATAGTGGTGCAAGTCAAATTTTTTGAAAATGAGTTAATTCAATTTTCCATATCATTGGGATGCCATCTACCATTATATACAGTAAACTAAAGAATATTAACCAACTTTTGTAAAATATATACATTTTTGTAAGCAAGAAACATTTGAAAATTAAATTTATTCTGCTCCTTTGGCATACCACCATTGAGCTATACATCGTTACAAAAATATATGTTTACAAAATTTGTATATGTACCTATAAATACAATAAGAAAACAATGTATAGTTAAAAAAAAAAAGTACAAAAATATAGTCTATAGACTATACTATACTATACTATAGTAAAACATTGTAAGGAAAATTTGGAATGATTAATTTTATTTTACCAGGTGTTTTTTGTAACATAAAAAAATTATATATAATAAATATACCATCAGGACAAAAGTGATTAGTTTTTAATTAACATGAGAGTTTCTTATGGCAATAAATGCAAAATAACAATCGCTTGACTTACACCACTATGTTTCTCAGCCCTCCATATGATAGTAAATGAATAAAATACATTTTTATAAAATAAAGGCCCTAGCACATTAAAAATTTTATTTTTTACTTGCAATAAACAGAAGGCTATTTGCTTATTTGCCAAGTAATAGATAAAATTTGAATAGCAGAAATACGATTGCGAATCTTTAAAGGAATAACCGACAATTTAACATAATTTTAAAATGGAGAATGCTTGTTATGATAATCACTTACTAGTAAGAAGCGGAATGTTGTCGCCTAGACGGACCGTCCACCCGGAGGCTCCCCCAAGTTGCAGCTACGAGAATTTGTCCGCTCCTCTCTCTCTCGAGGCTTTTCTCGCCCCTCCAGCCTCCCCCTGCGACCAACATGGCGGCGGCCACGCCTACCACCAATGCCACGCTCCGCCCTCTCTCTTCTTATTGGCCAAACAGCCTCCCCACTTCTCATTGAACGCCAATAGGCTTTCAGGGGGTAGTTTGTGTAGGGGAGCAGTTTCCCTCACCACCTCGCCAATTTTCCGACCCCATCCGTCGTCTTGTGTTGTTGTTGTTGCTGCTGTTGCTGGCCTTGGCCAAGCCGAGTTGTCGGCCTTCCATTTAATGTTGTTGTTACTGGCAACAAGTGACTCGAATTCCCGAACCACACAATTCACTCGATGAACACACCGTCGTCGTCAAAGTAAAAAAAAAAGAAAGAAATGTTTTGATATTCAAAAATTGAAAAGAAACTCTCAGCGGAGAGAAGAGATACACTGACAGTCTAGACAGACAGCCAACCATCGACCCACTTGATCATCTGTCCACTTGAACAACCATTTCTTCATTCTGAAGTAAAGAAAAAAATATAAACCAATTTTATTATAATTTTTTTTTTTAACTTAGTCTGATAGGTAAATTCAAATTTTTGCTCAAAAAATAGACATCTTTTTTGCTTTATTATTCCCACGATCGGGTAGGGAAATCATACTTCCTGACATTTAATAAACCATTATATAAAAATCTGGTGTGACTGGTCACACACTACACAACCTTCTCTTACCTTTGGTAAGAGAAAGTTGTGTTCTGTGCTTGTCATACCAGATTTGTGTGTCGAAATATATTTAGTTTCCGTCGATATATTAGAATTCAAGATGTAAAATTTATAAGCATGAGAAAATATTTGTATTCAGTTACCATGACAACCATTTCTTCTATCTTTCCTATGAAGTACAAGAGTAAAGTGTGCTTCAAAAGATGTCAAGAATAAAATGTGAATATATATTATAAAGAGCATCTAAAAAATAATTTATTAATTTTAATCAAAATCCTTGGAGCAAATTTTGAGAAAATCGAAAAAAGTGCATTAGTAAAGTACTAGTACTCTTTGGCCGATTTTGTTCAAAAGCTTCGTGTCGCGTCCCATGGGGGTAAAATATAAAATTTCAACCGTCTAGCTCAATTCCTTTATGCTTTAAATTGAACACCTACAGACGGACCTTGTCGCGAAAACCACTTTTTTCTACTCAGGGGACCTCAAAACGTGTATATCCATCAAAATTTCGACATCGGATTTTTGACATGAATCCAATACTTTCTATATATTAACATATATAGGTAAGAGAAAGTAAAAATGCCAATCTTACAAGTTAGCTTGGATAAATTAAATAATATTCATCCATGTCAACTAGGAATACCAACTCCTAAGAAAAAAGCCCTCATAATTATTGATATTAAGAGGAGAGGGGCGTATTATTAAGATGATGGGAACATCGCACTCCACTTTCATTCAAATTAATTAGAATTCATTTAAATTTAATTGGTTTGGGTGGCACCGACAAGTTACTTGAGTTGTTTCTTCATATTTAAATTATTTATTTTAACAGAACAAAAAAAAAAATTGTTTACTTTAGAGACAAAACATAAACGACAGGAAATTTTAAAGATTGACATTTTAAAAGACTTGAAGAGAGGGAGAGATGAAGATAAAGAAGATTGAAAATACAAGATAGGAAATTATTTGAACAAAGTGAACTATTAGTACCTTCTAAAACAATTAATTATGAAAGTTTCTTAGAATTTAGAAGATAAATGAATCCTACTAGCCTGTAATCTCCATCCAAATCGTTATTAAATAATATTTATAAACTTTCTCTTACCTCTATATGGGTTAATATATATCGAGAGAGAAAGTATTGGGTCCATGTCAAAACATCGATTTCGAGATTTTGAAGGATTTACACGTTTTGAGGTCCCCTGATTATAAAAAATTTTAATAATAAAGTTTTTCTTTATTTGGAAATACAAGTACTGGACCATCGTGTTTTAAACCTGTGTGCGTAAGTACTTTTTTTTTGTGTATGATGTTAAGAGGTTTTTTCTCAATTAATCTTTTATTTTTGTAAATTTTTTCATCCTGTTTTTATTAAAATTTTTTGACTTTGGGAAAATCCAGCCTCCCTGAATACGCTATTGATTTAATTGACCGAAAGGTTTAAATTGACCAGAACGGGAAAAAAAAAACAACAGTCAGACGTGAACCAAAGAAGAATCTTCAAAAACAGACAAGATACCATTTTGAGATGTAAAATTCCAAGCAGAAACAAAGCTGTTTCGGTTTCAAATTTTACATACAACGAGTTTGAAATTCTTGTTATTATTATCCTGAGAATAGCAAACGTTTTGACTTTTGAGTTAAGCCATTATCCGTGCATCTCTTGCTCTTTATTGTTACTTTATACTGATTATTAATTATCTCATGTCAAAATTGTTTTTGAATAATATTAAAATATTCCAAACTGAAAAAGTATAATCTTACTTATAAAACAACAATAATAACAGGCTTACAAATAGAAGAATACATGTCAAAAATGAACAGTTTCCATCTCTATTTTGGCTTTGTTCAAAATATTGCACATGTATTTTGGAATTGGCCTAGGGTGGGAGCGCCCACATGCATTATTTACTTTTCTTAAGACATGTCATGAGAGAGGGGGATATTATAAATTGATCTCTACAAGATGAAATCTTTGAATGAAATAAATTCAAAATTTTCAAGAGATTCTTAATCCATCCCATTCATAAAATCGGAAACCCGATGTTTAATTCCATGACAAATAAATAATTTTGATGTCATATCAGTTCTAGTTTACTTAATTTTCTAAGAAGAGAAGAAGACGAAGAGGAGTCTCTCTCTCTGTTGCTGTCTCCTTTTACCCGAAGCCGAACAAAGAAGACGAGGAGTCCTTTGAAAAGGCAGGCTTCTTCCCCAACTTCTCTTCTTGCCAGCCACTTTCCCGCAGAAGTCGTGCTTCCAGCTCTTTTGTGTTCTTGTCCCTCCAGTTCTCTAGATCTTCTTGCTACCTTAACTTTTAGCTCCTGCTCTTTTCTTAATGCGCTTTGCTTTTTCCTCGCTGGCCGATTAGGCCAATTGTCATCAAAGCAGAGTCTGTCCGACTTTCGCACGTCAACACCTTCTGTTTGAGTTGAGCATCTGTGTGTAGTCTGAATTTTGAATTAAGACACTTCCGGCAGGCAGGCATCTCAATATGGAGCCAAGAGCTTTTGTTCGTTTGATTATATTTCTCTCTTTTTATTTGATTCTTCTCTATTTCGAAAAACACACTCTCACTTCCTTTGCTCTAATTTTTCTGTTTCTTGTTCTCTATTACATTAATTAAATCTAAATGTTTTTTTCTTAATCGCTATGACATAATAATTTTCAGATGCAATTCTGGAATAGGCTAATTTTGTTTGCATTTTCAAATCCAGATTAATTATCTAATAATTATTAAGTTCGAAATAATGCGCAACTAAAAAAATATTTTTTTGAAAAGAATATAAATATCAGAGCTGGGAATTCGGAGCCACAGTCGGAGTTAGCTCCAACTGATCAATTCAGTGGAACCGGAGTTATTTATTTATTTTTTCTATTTATTTTGGCTGTTGGCCAGAAACCATCCCGAACCGGAGTTATTAATATTACTACTTGCTCCGGATTCTAACGATATATTTTTTTTTTCTTTTACATTTATAATTTTCTAATTATTATTTTTCCACAAATATTGGGAAGCATATATGGAGCCGGAGTCTCTGTTTTAAAATAATGAGTCCAAAGCTTGTTTAGATACCTCTTCAGCCCTGATAAATAAAAGCGGACAGAAAATAGGGGATGATTCCGCATAACCCGAGTAAAAATGATCGAGGGATCCACACGCCCGCAGCAGGTCTGCATAGTGAACCTTTAGTAACACAGGGATCCACACGCCCTCACCAGGGACACACATTTTTCTTCTCGTCCCTTTCGATCTACTGTGTGTGCCCCTGGTGCGGGTGTGTGGATCCCTGTGTGTCTCTTCTAGGTTCACTATGCAGACCTGCTGCGGGCGTGTGGATCCCTCGATCATTTTTAATCATTTTTACTCGGAAATCAACTGTCTTATTTTATATTGTATGCATTTTGTTTTGTTTTTGTATTGAGCCTGTTTTGTTTTATATTTTTCTTTTGTATGTATTTTTCTGTGGAGCCCAATGGCCACTGGCGGAATAAAAAAAAAAAATATATATATATTTTTGGAGTCAGATATTGGCGAGAATAGATGGATAAATTGTAAACTATTCTATTCAGATAAAAGTTAAATACAATTTCAAGATCTTTCCGTCCTTGCAGAAGGAGTGGTGGTGAGGGGGGGGGGGGGGGGCAAGTTGAAACTTGACAAATTTGAACGAGAAAATCTTTGATATCAGAGAACTTTTTTTTTCGTTTTATTAAGACGACAGTCAAAATCCATAATTATTATGATAGAGAAAAATCTTGTGTAATACGTATATTAACCACCCCCCTGGGGCGTGAAAATAAGCTTTTAATCAAAATTGGCCTAAAAGTACTAGTACTTTACTGGTGTACTTTTTCAGTTTTTTTTGTTTCGATTTTCTCAAAATTCGCTCCAACAATTTTGTTTAAAATTCAAAAATCAATTATTTCTTAGATGCTCTTTAAAATGTATATTCTCATTTTGCCATTGAAGTCTTCTGAAGACCACTTTACTCTTTTCATAGGAAAGAGGAGATATGGTTGCTATGGTAACAAAATATAAATATTTTCCCATGTTTATAAATTTTACATCGCCCCCGTAGTAGGTAGCGTGCCTACCTCCTATACCAAACGTCGCGGGTTCGGATCCAGGCAGTCCGATGATTTTATTTAAGCCATTTGGATACCAGATGGCTTAAATAGAAATGCCTGAACCCACAATAGATAATATATATTACAACGGTTATCGTCAAAAGTCTTATATGGCCTTAGTTGCCGAAAAGACGTGTGAATGTGTGAGTGTGAAAAAAAAAAAAAATACATCTGAATTCAAATGTACTTTATTGTCGGGAACTAAATATATGTCGACACAAAAAATCTGGAGTTACAAGCACAGAACACAACTTTTAATTACTGAATGTAAGAGAAAGTTGTGTGCTGTGCGACCAGTCACACCAGATTTTTATTTATTTATTCATTTAAAATATTAATATTATGTATTCAATTTATTTTATTAAAAAAAAATTATCTTTCTCTTTTATATTATTTTCTTTATTGAAATTAAAAATAGATCCAACAATCAAACCGGTTTATTTCAATAACACATTCACTTGCACTTCGGGAGAGTTCGGCTTTGTTCGGTTGTGAGTCGAAGACGACGACGACTGCGGCGGCGGCGGCAGCGCTGTCGTCGCCGCCTCAGTAAGCTTTGAGTTTGTGATTTGGTAACATCTAATTATTCTTATCTCATCAAATAATGTTTCCTTCCTCATCAATCCACGATACCGACACATCACCCGAGCGTTCCATGCCTGCTCCTTTCTTTTCATCCTCGATATCACCAGGTAAATCCACGTTTTGATTAATTAAATAGAAATAATATAAAGGGAAATATTCTGATTGTCGTTTTCCCTCGCTTGGCTTGGGACAGTCGGCGACAAAAAGAAGTGAACTCATCTTTAATTTTTTTATCTAATTTGTTTTTTAAATTATTTTTATGAAATATAGAATAAATATAGAATCAATTTTATTGATTCTTTTTTTTTTTTTGCTTTTTTTATAAAAAAATATAAAATTAATATAAAATGGAAAGAATTTATATTTTATACTGCATCTCTTGGTTTTACTGTTAAAAGCAAAGATGTTAAGAAATACTCAATAACTAATTGGCATCGATCCTTTTCTTCTGATACCTTACTGGTATCGATACTTTCCTTTCGATACGATATCAAGTACAAGTATCGATACTTTTTTTCGATACCATATCCCTACTCGTCCTTAAAAAAACTTCGAGTACTAGTACTTTACTGATGTAGTTTTTTAGTATTTTCATTTTTCTAAAAAAAAAAAGCAATCCAGCTCGGTCAACCCGGAACTTGTTATTTATTAGATAATCATAATTAATTTATTTGTTAAATCCATTTGCGTCATCTCAATTTAATTTTACAAAAAAAATAAAATAAATAATATTCTTTCATCAAAGTGAAAATTATAAAAAAAAAAACAAATCTAAGTGGAAAATTTGCATAAATAAGAAAAACCCATCCTTAAAAATAATTATTAAATGCCTAGAAACTTTTTTCTTGAATTCTTTTAAACCCCCTCCCCGGCCCTCGGGTTTGGCGTAGCTGGTAGCGCGTCTACCTTGTATACCAAGGGTCGAGGGTTCGGATCCCAGGCAGTCGATGATTTTATTTAAGCCATTTGGATACCAAATGGATTAAATAAGAATGCCTGGACCCCCAATATATATATTTTCATAATAACACTTATCGTTTAAAGTCTTAAATGGCCAAAGTTGCCGAAAAGATTGTGTGTATGTTAAAAAAGTGTTTTTTTATATTATATTTACAAAAGATCAGAGCCCTTCGGGGGCAAATACTCCCCCCCCCTAAAAATAACGCCTCTGGAAGAGATATGGTTTATTTTTTAATAAGGGATTTCTTCATTACAAGCTAAATTCAATTAACCAAGGGACTATGGATGAAGAAACCGACCCTAGGTGTCCAGCTGCATATTCTAAAGATCAATGTTTATCTTCCATTCCAGACCTTTGAAATTTAATTAAAATAATTAGCTTTCAATTTATAAGCCAATGCAAACAAAACTAACACAAGGCTTGGAAATTATATTTAACCTTCCATGTTTAGATTATTATTATTAAAAAAAAAATAATAATACCTCAATCAGGTCTATTCTCTAAAAACAGGCTTTAAAATTTAAAATCAAATGGGTGTTAAAAAGTAATGTAAGCGTTAAAAAATGCTATTCAAAATCACTTCCTCGCCTCAAATAGCTATTCTGTAAAGCGTTAACATTTAGTAAAGTCGGGGATGGGAGAGGTTGGTGTACCTCATTACAAACGTGGGGTCGGCCCAGGAGGATGATTTTATTTAAGATTTGGATAAGATGGTTAAATAAGAAGTGATATATGAATATTTATCAATAACGGATATCGAAAAGTATGGTGAGTGGAAAAGAGTGTGAAGAGGTGGAGTGGAGGGAGAGAAAAGGGGTAAAAAAAAAAACATTTAGTAAATAGTGTTAAAAATTAATGCCATGTCTAGGGGGTGCCTTTAATATTTTAACGTCGTGTTTAAAATAAACATGGCGACCTTAACCTAAAAAGTAAGGTTATGATTTTGATAGCTTTGAAATAAAATCAACATGTTAACATCGCTGTTAAAACTTTGTTTAGAGAATAGCATTTTTTAACGCTGATTGTTTCTACATTACTTTTTAACGCCCATTTGTTTATTTTAAATTTTAACGCCTGTTTTTAAGAATAGGTGTTTTGTTTGTTTAATTTGTATCATTTTGTATTTATGTGAAATTTTTTAATATCTTTACTCATAAGTGGGGTCTAGATAAATTTATTTATTTATAAATATGCAAGTCCAATGCTCTTTTTCTATTTTGATTAAAATTTATGCAAATTTTCCTCTAGTTTTTAAAATTCCTCTATTCTATTTGTTTTAATGAATTGACATTTTTTTTTTTCTCTCTAACTTCATGTCATAGTCAATTTTTTTCTATTTAAAAAATACTTCATAGATCGTATATTAAAAAAAAAAAAAAAAAAATTGACAATTGATTCCTCGCGAGTTCGTTCAATATTTATATTAAGAAAAGTGATAAATAAATGGATTCGAAATTGGAAAGTTATTTGGTAAAAGTGTTGGTTTAAAAAAAGAAAAAAAAAAAAAAAGTTAAGTTCTTAAAACAACAAACAAATATTTCGACGAGAGAGGGTTTCAAATCTCTTCTAACACTCCCCCGCTCTCAAATAATAATGACTAAGCCTTTTTCTCAGGGATTAAATCATTTATATTAGTGATAAATTATTTCACTTAAGACATTTTTCAAAAAATGTAAATTAACATTATACCAATCCATCTTTCTTATATGGAAATTTAATTTAAAAAACAAGGGGTGGATATAATTTATAAAACATTATTCTGATTTGTTTTTTTTTTTTGTTACACATCCATTTAAAAAAAAAATCTTATCTTATAAATCTTGTAATTTATTTTTATAAATATTATATTCAAAAATAAGAATAATGAGAACATTTCACATTGAATTAATATAGTTATTTTTTATTTTTAAAGTATTAACCTTATTCGGCAATAAAAAGAAAAATTGGAGCACTAAAATATTTGGGGAAAAAAAAATTAAGAGCCAACAGGCTAAGAAAGTAGAGGTAGATATCTCGCTTCATGTTCCGAAATTTAGTGATTCTTGTTCTGAATAAAAAAAATTTATTATTTGGGAAGAATAAAAAATATTTTTTCTTTACATTTCTAATGTTAAAATCATTTGTCAAGCTATCGAGAGTAAAATATTGCACACCAAACTGCTTTCGAAAAAAATACAATTTTTAACGAAAATTACTATACAATGAATGTAAAATTACAATACTATTTTTCGATGAAAATTGTAGTTTTAAAATGTTTTTTGTTGTAAATATTTGAACGCATAAATTTGTAAATTTAGTAGATAAATGCATAGTACGTATCATTTACAGGGGAAATTTGTAAATTTAGTACTCAGAGAAAGGCAGGTCAAAGTAAGACAAAATTTTACATTTTGGCTTTATCTCGGTTAATATTTGGTCTACAAATTCGTTTTATGTACCAAATCTTACCAAATTTAATACTCTACAATTTCTTTTTATACTATGGTGGATTTTAATTACGATGTATTAACGGTTAATGTAAGTTTATACAGATCAAAATAATGTGTGTATCATTTCCATCGGTGGGAAATCGGCGCCCGTGAGAAAGAAATTAAAAAACCTCTCTTTATTAATATCTTTACTTTAAAAGAGTAATTTTTTAATTTTTTTTTTTTTTTTGTTTTAATTTTTGATATATATCTTTTAAGTAATATACAGGTATTTGAAAGAACCTAATTCTCATTAAAATTTGTAAAACTCTCAACGGAAAATGGCAATAAATGAACGGATATTCATTTGAATAAATATTTTTACTCATGATAATAAATACTTCTGTCACACCTTAAAATATGATAGGTACACTAATAAATTATTAAGTATCGTTTAAGATAAAAGTATTTAGTTAAGAAATAAACTATGCTTTCACTTTTAAAATGTTTCTTTTATATTCTAAAGAAATACAAAAAGATTTCACTATTTGATATATGTTGGGATTAGATAGGATTTTTTGATATTTCAGGCCATAAAGACATCAGAAGCAATTGAATAGGCCTATTTGTTTAGTAAATAAAGGCATACATTTCACTATTTGTGGGATTTTGTCTTTTTCGGCATTGGAGGCTATATAGATAGACTCCGCCCTTATTAATTTTCATTCAAAAACACTGAATAACAAAATAAAAATTTTAAAATGGTTATAGGAGACTTAGAAGCCAAGGAAATTAATTAAAAAACTTATTTATTTATTATTCGTCGACTTTCGGTCGCTAATCACGACCTTCATCAGGACCTATGGTCAAAAAATGTTTATTTTCTAACAAATTGAATATCATTTATAAATAATAATATAATTTTTTTTATTTTACAATGTGATAGTTATAGCTACGATTAATTATTAAAATACAGGATGTGGAGTATTATTTTTAATTGCCATTGTCAATTATACAATATATAGACAATAATTTAACGAATTCTATCACTTGAAGCATCGTCAAATATTATATCACTTAAATACATACAGTATATAGCACTGAAATTAGTTAAATTATTGTCTACCAGGTATATATTGTATAATTGACAAAGGCAATTAAAAATAATACTCAACATCCTGTATTTTAACAATTAATAGTAAGTACATCCTTCACATTGTAAAATAAAAATACAGGGTAAGAGAAAGTAAAAATTATATTATTTATAAATGTTATATTGATACAATTTGTTAGAAAATAATTATTTTTGACCATAGGTTTTGATGAAGGTCGTGATTAGCGACCGAAACGTCGACGATTAATAATTAAATAAAAGCTTTTTATTTAATTTCCTTGGCGTTATATTATAACGATAACCACTACAGGCTATATAAAATACAGCACATTTTTTTCATAAGCCCTTTGGAAAAATAAGCACTAGTGGCTGCACATGTTATCTTATTTCAATATAGGCCTACATATACCGTAGTTTAGTCAGTACTCTTAAATAAATTCTAATTTTATATCATTGAATGCAGGTTATATAATTGTTAGACAGTCCCAGTAATGAACTTGTTTTTAAATTAGTGTAGGCATACTGTATGTGTATATAGAAAGAGAACAAATGACCTCTAGATTATAAACAAAGCACTAAAGGCAGACTATGAGAAATTTTTGAAATTAAAATTAGCCTACCTATAGCTAAATAAAATTTCTATTATTAATTGATAATTATTACGAAAAAAAAAATCTTCTCTGGATATGGAAGAAATAATAAATTTTAAAATCCAAGTATGGTCCATTAATTTTCAAATTATCTCTTTCCACGAAAAGCATCTTCCATTATCCTTATATGAATATAAAAATATTCTTAAAATAATGAATTCTTTAGAAAATGATAATTTGGATATAAGGCGGGCCAGAGAGGAATGTTCTTCACTCACTTCCAATTTACAGAGCATCTGGCTCCCTCCGTGCAATGAGTCGTATGGAGTTCTAATGAACACGTTTTTTTTTTTTTTTTGAGACGTCGGCATTTTGTTTGTGCGAAAAAAATGCTTAATTCGAATCGAATAGTCGATGCGGGAGTTCAAATCGTGCTCGAAACACGCGGGTGCTTTCTCATTAAATGAATGAAAGACCAACCATCTGGCGGTGGCGGCGATGAAGAAGAGAACGTTTCGAGGAGCCACTTTCCTCTAGAGAGATTCTTCCGGGTCCGTTTATTATTATTACTCATTAAACTCAAACGAGAACAAATAGAATTCTTCAAAGGATTAGTGCAAAGAGGAGGATAATTAATTGAGGAATTAAGAAATATCACGAGCTCTAATGAGAATAGCCATATTTAATGATCTTAGAGCTTAAATAAATTAAATAAATGCCTCTAACAAATCATCAACTCAGAAAAGAATGTATGGAGCTGCCATGCATTTATTTATTTAAGGTCTGCTCGATCAGGCGTCCGGCGCATGCGCATTAAAGAAAAACGTTTCACAGCGCTTGTGATATTCTTCACTACGCATGCGCCGGACACCTGATTGAATAAAAACCTTTTTAGGGACAAATTTGAATGAATTTATATGTGATATGGTCCATGGAATATGCCATATATACGGGAATGTTGCCTAAATCGTACCACATTGGAGTAAATGAATTTTTACTTACAAATTATTGCATTTTGAGTTATAATATCATAGTATTTATATAATTAGATATTACTTCATGTACCATAAAAAGATATCAGGGTGTGCCGCCGGGAGTCGGGTAGGGCACACTGAACTCGGGGGATCCGTGGTTCGACTCCCGGCGGCACACCCTTATATCTTTTTTCGGGTACATGAAGTAATATCTAATTATATAAATCTCCGTTTCGCGGCTTACCTATGCGATATATATAATATCTTAAATATTATATATAATTTCTTATTTATAAATATCATAGTAGGCCTATATCTATTAACCTATTTGTAAAACTGCTTTAAGCAAAATACATCTAAAGAAACACCAAATAAAAGGGGGCTTTCCAGACAGTTCCAAGTGGTATGATATAGGATACGAGTGTGCCACTTAGATGCTAAATCTAAAATTACACTACTTTTGTAAATGATTTTTCCAAAGACTTACTAAATTTAGTATGTTTTTGTTTATATAATTTACTTACTACACCTTTGTAAAATCAACAAAATTTTTTTTACAGTGTAGGATAGACATCCTACATTGCCCCCAAATAACCTGTAAAAATTTCATTAACTTCGAAATATTTTCCGGGTTAAAAGTTATATCGAATGGACTCTAAATATTATATATTATTTGAAATTACAATTTGTTGTAGAGATAAATAATTTTTCTCTTTTTTTTTTTGATCTCATCTCTATCGTTACATTTATGTGTCTACTATATTTTGATTTTACATTCCAAAGTGTCCAAATGATATCTTTCATTATTTATTCACACACACACAAACACACAAACAGCTACATTTATTTGAGATCGTTTCTCAAGTAATTATCTAAGGCTTAGATATTATCGAGAGGGGCAGGGGAGGGGATTTCATCAGTTCCAAGATGGGCTAAAACTCGTCCGTTCCTTTATAAACAAACTTTTTTTTTTTTGCCCTGAGGGAAATTCGTTTTAATGAATCTCACATCGATTACACCATTTGATAATGAATTTGGCCAGCTTGGAATTTAGTGATATAATAGTAATACAAAACTGAAATTTTTTAGGTGACTGATTAGTCTGTCAAATGATTATCTTCCACTGCACGTCTGTATGTGTGTGTGTGCTGAGTAGGTGAGGCTGAACAATAACCTATTGAGTCTTTGCTCGTCGATTTCTTTGTAAAAATCAGGCCCAAGGAGTAGACACTGAGTCAAAAAAAAGAAGGCGTTTTCAAATAATACAAAGACCTAATAATCAATTATTTACTCCTGCGAAATCACATTATTATTCAAAAAGATGAATCTGACGGGCCTGGGAGAAGAGAAGAACATCCACCAAGATGTTTGGCCAAAAAGAGCTCAACCCCTGGATTGGTGGCTCAGAGACAAAAGGCTGTTGAACGCCCTCTAAAATTGATATAATTATTTTTCTTCTTGTACTAATCTATCTACTTTATTCGTAAAGTTTGAATGGTTACATCAGCCAATTGACTAAATTAAAGTAAAAAAAAAATAATTCAAAACACCACCATGACCAGTGGCGTAGCGAGCTTAGTCGCCCCGGGGGCACAATCCTTTTTTCCCCCCCCCCCCCCCACAACAAAAAAATATAATATAAAATTTTTTACAATTTTAAAAAATAATAAAAATAAAAGATAAATGGGTAAAATTTTTATTAAAAATAAAACAAATTTTCTTTTTTTTTGGTGGTTTGGTGGCGTTTCGTTTTTCGTGGGTGCCGCGCGGGGGAGGCCCCCTCCCCTCCCCTCCCCCCCTCCCACCATGACGCTGTCTTTTCGTCAAAAATGTAGGGAGTAAAAACAAAAACAAGATTTTTTTATTTTTAATCTTCAACTAAAAATAAAAATAATATTCAAACAAGTATAAGAAAATATAATTTTTTTTTTTTTTAAACATTCACACTTTTTTCTCATTCACACACACACATACAACCAGTCTTTTTCGGCAACCTAGGCCATATAAGACTACGAAAACCGTTATATATGATAATATCTATTGGGGGTTCAGGCATTTCTATTTAAGCCATTTGGTATCCAAATGGTTTAAATAAAATCATCGGACTGCCTGGGGTCCGAACCCGCGACGTTCGGTATAGAAGTTAGACACGCTACCAACTACACCAATATGCGAATATAAAATTTCAAGAAATTAAAATCCTCTTTACTCTTTTCTTTAATTATTTTAGGTCAGACTCGAACTGTCTACTTATAATTTGCTTAGGGCCGCCGTAAAAAATTTTACACAGACTAATATTTTGACTTAGGAAGCTACGGAAAAATATAATCTGATATAGGCCTACCGTAAATATCCGCAGATAAAACGATAATTGAATCATAATTAAATATGAATAAAATTCATTAAAATGGCAAGATTTATAATAAATTAGTAATTTTTAAGTTCCCGAAAGAAATAAACTGTTCAGTTTTATAATCTAGATCAGGGATAAGCAACCCGTGGCCCGCGGGCCCGTTAAACATGTTTATACGGCCCGCCAAGCATTTCTAAAATTGAAAATAAATATTTTTTTATTTTAATTTTAACTTTATCAGTATATAGAAAGGAGGAGGAGGGGAGGGGAGGAACCATTTTCAGGGACTGAAGGGGGTTTATGCGAGGGATGGAGGGGGAAAATTTTATATTTTTTTATTCTAATGTTTATTATAAATAAAGTTTTGTAAATTATTAATAAGTGTTACTTTAGGGCGGCCCGCCAAAAAATTTAAAAATTTAAATTGGCCCGTTGATTAAAAAGGTTGCTCACCCCTGATCTAGATGATGATTGCCATTCTAAACTAAATTCATACGCAGTTGATAGTTTGAACAAATAAGGAGGATCTTGAGGGACAGATAGATATATTCTAAAGCTATAAAACTTTGAAGAAAATTTACACCCGAAAAAGTTTTCGAACCCCAATATCCAGGTAGCTATGCAAAATAACTATTTTTTTATTAACTAACGCAAATGTTATTTGCATCAGATTCTTTTTTTAATCCAATGATAGAGGTTTAATTGGATTGCATTCCTGCGATTAATTTTTTCGACCAATTGCTTACACTTGTGACTTTGTATCTGAACTCTGGATACATTCCATGTGCTGGAACACTCGATTGGCTCGAGGCTCAGCCTCCGCCATTGGCTGGACCAGATCCGCCCATTGACCATGACCCCACGGGGTCAATGGAGCACCAGAGAGCGAGAGAGAGACTAGAAACCAATTTCCAGAGTCGATTGTAAATGGTTAACAACCTACAACGATTTATCTTGTTTTTAAACTGGGCCCTAATGATAGCCAAGAGAAACAAAAAAACATTAATTAAAACAAATGAAAGTCGAAACTTATTTCTCTTCTTTTAAAATACATGAGAAGGAAAGAAATTTTTTCATATGTAAATCTATGATGCAAAATTCTTGAGTTATTCACACATTTCTCTAAGTTAATTATTAGAACATACATGTTTATTCTTTTTCTCTCTGTGATAATAAATTATAGATTCAATCAAGAGATGATCCACCTGACCGTTATTGTCAATCTTATTGTTAGCTCCAGTGGTGTATTCAGGGGGGGGGCCAGGGGGGCCGGGCCCCCCCAAAGCCTTCTCCAAAACAAAAAAATACCTATAGGTTCATAAAACTTTTGGGCCCCCCCAAACAGAAATCCTGGCTACGCTACTGGTTAGCTCTGTATACTTGCTATAACTCCTGGATATCTACACCAGTGCTTCTTAAAGTAGTCGGCCACGGCCATCCAGGGGGCCATGGGGGCCGCGAAAAGCCGCAAATGTAACAAATAAATTAAAGAAACATAACTTTTACGCATAAAATATAGCAGAAAATTTGCAATTCAGCTCGATAAATCTACTGACATCACAAATAATTGTTTTTATTAAATTTCAGTATGATTCCCAGCTGCATGAAGATATTGCAGAAATCTTTCTGATGTTGATATTTTTAACACTGTAAATGAATTTTTCTCAAAAAATAAGCTAGCTTGGGAAGTCTAGTAAGAAATAAGAAGACTAGTAAGTATGAAAGGTAAAATACACTAGGTTATGTGTTTCAAGGTTTTTTATTAATTTTAATTTAATTAATTAATTTAATTTTTAAATTTTAATTAATAAAAAACCTTGAAACACATTACCTAGTGTATTTTACCTTTCATATACAATTCTCCACTGACAAGAATCCACAGACTGGGGAATGAGTTCGAGGACCAGCTGGACATATTTGCGTCATCTTTGCATCAAGTCAAATCTATCATGATGTTTTAATACTCGTAGAAGGGACCTGGCTTGGTTTTAACCCAAATTTTAATTTTAAATTTCAAATTTGAATTTCTTTGGCTTCATTTATTAATGTTGTTTTTGCTATTATCATTGCTATTGAGGTAAAATATATATTTTGTAAATTGGGCTCGGCTCGTTAAATTAATTTAAATAAATAAATAAATATATACATAATGTTTCAACTAGAGCCTACGGTAGAAAGTTTAAATCTAATAGACTAGTAAGGGTATGCATATACGAAATTCAAAATTATTTTTAACCAACCAAAGTTTAAGAAGCACTGATCTACACAATTACAGAGGGGCTTCTAAAGAATACAGGAAATGAAAGGCGAGGGTTCGCCCCAGAAGCGCCAGAACCAAATATGTTTGTGACGTTCCTGCAGGGAAGATTAAAGGCAAACCCCGCGGCTAATATCCGAATATTAAAACATTTCTTATTTAAATTAATTTAGTTCCGGCTTATTAGAGACAATATGCGGGCATGCATTACATTAATTAACCGGTTCTACGAACAAATGGATTAGAGAACCTCTAAAATGGATCTATTTATTAATCTAAACGTTATCAGATAAAAAAATTTAATTTTAATAATATATTTAATAAATATACTGAGGCCTACAACTAAATAAATTTGCAATAGCAGGCAAGCTTGTTCCGGAAGCAAGATAAACGTCCCACCAGTGGGGTAACGTACACCCCCGCAAACCTCGGGGTGCGGGGGGGGGCGAGGACAAAAAGCGGCAAAAATTCGATTCCTCCGAAATAAGGCAAAAATATTTTCACGAGGAGAGGGAAAGTTTCGGACAACGCGGCAAAACTTTCGTTACCCCCCCCCAAAAAAAAAAAAGGTAAAATGATTTCAATGAAAAATAAAAAAATGTCCCGTAACATGGCAAAAATTTCGATTCTCTAAAAAAAAAAATTTCTTTCCCCAAAAAAAGGTAAAATGATTTTCAATAAAAAAAAATTTTCCGTATGCCGGCAAAAATGTCGTTTCATTCCTGATTGGGGTCCGAATAAACAAGGTTGCGGCGGGGTCCAGCTAAAATACGTTACTCCACTGCGTCCCACTGAGATCATTCTCGTTAAGCTCGTTTGCTGGATAGGTGACCTTATTCAGTTTCATTTGCCGAAAAAATCTTAGAATATACGTATAACTCGAATTTCTTCTTTTTCTCTGACTCTTAATTCATTTAGACTCTCAACCTCATTAGAAGCTTTCCAATTACGAGTCAAATCTTGAACTGATTTTGTCCTTTTTTTTTTTTCTTGATATACCGTTTGCTGCTCTCTTGTCTTCCGACTCGGTTTCGCTCTCTCATCGAATCTTTATTTATTTAATTAAACCAAATTAATTATTTTTGTTCTTCTCCATGTTTTCTTTTGTTTTTTTCTCTTTCCATAGTTATTTGTATTTGTTTTCTCTTTTTACAAAATAATATTAAACTTTAATTTTTGGCCGATAGGTTAGAGATAGTGATCAATGTCAATATTGTTAATCTCAAAAAGGCATGGGGTGTGGGTTATTTATTTTAAGTAAGACGTGGTCAACCAGATAATTCAAAAAAAAAAGAAGTCCTGGTTCGTGTTCAGGGGGCGTTATATACCCAATCAAAGCACAATCGCACCTCGCAATATTTCTTAAACGATATATGTGTGGTTCAAAGCAAAAGTGAACCATGTCCTAAAGTAAACAATTTTCTTATTTTTCCCTTTTTGGATATTAAAATTATGGTAGTTGAACGGTGTAATAATGAACCATATCCGAATTTCAATATTAATCCTGCAAAGTGCAGCAGTTCCATAATGCAAAAAAAAAAAAAAAAAATACCTGAAAAAAATTCAAAAATCTGAATAAAAATTTAAAATTTGAACTTACAAGAAGAGTGCACAGCCTTCATGTCACCGATTTGAACGAAATTATTTTATGTGTAGTACTTATTGGAAAACAAATTCTATTAAAGCGAGAGAACGCACTTCTCAACTGTTCGTCTAAAAAAAAAATGTTAAAGATTTTACCTGCCTGCCTTAAGCGTTTGCTAACAATAACAAGTCAAAAAGCCATTTTGGCTAGATTAGTAGCATTCATTCTTTGTAAACATGAATTCCCGAGTTCGAATCACGCCCTGTGCAACTATTTTTTTTTTTTTTTTTTTGGATTTCAAAGGATATTTTTTAATATTAATTAAATTTTCTTTTAAAAACATGATAAAAATTAAAAGCCAATAATTTTTTTTTTTTTTTTTTTAAACATTCACACTTTTTTCTCATTCACACTCACACTCACACACATTCACACAGTCTTTTCGGCAACTGAGGCCATTTAAGACTTTAGACGATAACCGTTGTGATTAATATATAATTTGTGGGTTCAGGCATTTCTATTTAAGCCATCTGGTATCCAAATGGCTTAAATAAAATCTTCGGACTGCCTGGGTCCGGAACCCGCGACGTTTGGTATAGGAGGGAGGCGCTCTACCTACTACGCCAAACTCGGGGGCAAAGCCAATAATTAAAAAAAAAAAAAAAAAAAAAAGCCAATAATTAAAAAAAAAAACTTTTTATTTATTTATTTAATGCTGGCAAAATCTTTAACATTTTTTTTTTTTTAGACGAACGGTTGAGAAGCGCATTCTCTCGCTTTAACAGAATTTTTTTTTCATTAAGTATTACACATAAAATAATTTTCGTTCAAATCGGTGGCATGAAGGCTATGCACTCCCCTTGTTAGATAAAGTATAATTTAAGTTCTTAATGATTGCTGAGATGTATAATAATGCTGTATATTTTAAGGGGAATTCAATATAAAGCTCTAACTTTGTTTAATTTTTTCTCAAAAGAGTAAAAAGTGCACTTGGTTGACTTTTGCTCTCAACCCCTCATATTGACTTCTAGTCTTTTGGAAATTCAAAAAAAAATAGGTAGGCTAATAAAAAATAATTCTTTTTTACTTGATTAAGGATCAATTAAATAAAATGTTTGAATGTTGAGTGATTAACAAAATTAATAAGAAGTATAGAATAGTTGAATAAATAAGGGACTTCTTTTCAAAAACAATAATATTAATAATAATTCTTGAACCTAACGATCTCTAAAAATCCCCATATTCGTGTTCTTTGGTTTGACTCTTGGCTTCTCGTAAATTCAATTCATCAATCTTCATCCCAATGACACAAAATGATCCCACAGTTGAAGAAAAAAAAAAAAAAAAAAGAAAGAAAAAGAGAAAAAAGAACGCCTTTAGATGCTTATAAAAAAATTACATTAATACTGCTTATTTTCAGATTACATTAATAAAAAAGTAATAAATTATTTTAGATATATTTTTATTTTAATAATTCATTAAGCATTCATTCTATTCATACGGCATTCAAAGATTTATTAAAAAAAAAATAAAATAAAATTGACCACACTGAGGAAAGTTTAATTAATAACAGATTAGCATATGTTAATTTAAGAATTCATTAATTTTGTTTTTAAACAAAGAATAAATAAATAAAATTAGCGTAAGAAAAGGAAAATTTTTTATAGTTAAAATTTGTGTACATTGAAATTAAAAAATATTAGTTTATGAGTTTCAAAGATATTTAACAGATTTTAAACCATTTCTGATGACGACACATGAGTGTCAAAATGCCTATTAAGTGTTAAAAATGTCACCTTTTGATATATCTTTGAAACTTATAATCTAGTGTTTTAGAATTTTTAATTTTTCAAAAAAATAATAAATTATGGTAATGAATAAAATATTATTTCTTCTTCTTTTGATTAATATGAAAAAATATGTTAAAAATGACCTAAGACACTCTTTTAAAAATGGACCTTTTTTTATTTAAAAAATTTTTGTTCTATCTTTTCCAAAAAAAAAAAAAAAAAAAAAAAAAAAAAAAAAAAATTATCATCGTTTAAACGGATATCGAATCTTAAGATTTCTGAACTCTAAACCCCTATCCTAGTAAGCTTATAAACAATAAGCACAGTTGGAAGAAGATTTTTACTTTCACTCACCTATATGTATGTGTTAATATACCAGTATATATAGAGAAAGTATTGGATTCATGTCAAAAATTTGATGGACTATTTTAGGTCCCCTGAATCCAAGAAAGTGGTTTTAGCGACATGGTCTGTCTGTCCTGTGTGTGTGTCTGTGTTCAATTTTAAGCATGAAGGAATTGAGCTACGAGGTTTAAATTTTGTATTTAAGTTAGACACCTCTCTGTAACGTGAAAATAAGCTTTTAATCAAAATCGGCCAAAAAGTACCAGTACTTTACTGATGTAGTTTTTTTTTTTTTTTTTTTTTTTTTCAAAACTATCTCCAAAGATTTTGATTAAAATCTAAATATCAATTATTTTTTAGATGCTCTTTAAAATGTATATTCTCATTTTGCCATTGAAATCTTCTGAAGACCACTTTACTCTTGTACTTTATAGAGAAGCATAGGCGCCGGAACCTGGGGGGCAAGGGTCACATTGCCCCTCTCTCCCTGGCCTCCTATAGGGGGGGGTATAGAGGGGGCAAAATATCTCCTTTTATTTCATTTATTATTTTAAAAATGATGTATTTTTACTTTTGAACAAAAAAGTTTTCGTAAATTTTAAATGAAAAAATTAAAAGAGTTAGAAATTCTTATTTTTAAGTTCAAACTTTTCCGCCAAAAATCTTTTGATAAAATCACTAGAAAGATTTACTTTTTCAGTTTTTTTAATTTTATTAAAATTGTAAGATTTTAATTAAAAAATTTTATAATAAATTGTTTTGGTTTTATACTATTTGATCATATGTAAATTATTTTAGTTTTCTCTAAAAATTGTTTGCCCCCCCCCTGATTCAAACTCGTTCCGGCGCCCCTGTAGAGAAGATAGGAGAAATGGTTGCCATGGTAACAAAATATAAATATTTTCCCATACTTATAAATTTTACATGGGCTTGAATACAAATGTACCGCACTGTCGGAACCTAAATACATGTCGACACAAAAAATCTATGTGACAAGCATAGAACACAACTTTTTCTTACTGAAGGTAAGAGAAAGTTGTTGTCACACCAGATTTTTAAATATATTTAAGCGTTTGTTAATTGTGATCCCATGGTTTTAATTAGAGAGATTTTAATCAGGAACAAACCAGCATCTCTTGTCATTTCCACCTCTCACTATTGCCTAAAAGCTTTTCTATGATTTCCTAACTAAATCGAGCATAACTCCCTCGTTTCGATTTTTTTCTTTTTTCTTTCACGATATAATTCCGATTGATTGACAAGAGAAATTTTATTCCCTCTTAGAGAGAGAGAAAGAAAAAAAAACATCGTCGTCTGGTGTCTGTTTAACCCTTCCGAGGGAGGATGACTAATTGTCCAAGAACTATTAGAAAGCGCTTAGTATATAGGAAAAGAAACAAGGAACGAAGAAGCCGTCCGCTAATGGTCATCTCAGAAGGGTGCTTTCTTGCCATCTTTTGTCCTCAAGAGAGACCACACACCATTGACAAAAGCCACCTCACCTGCCCACACCCCTTTGCCTTTACTTACCCTAAAAATAATGCTCTCAACTCGCTCGCTTTGTCCAATTCTTTAATTGAACTCACCACACACTTCATTTCTATTCAACTCCTCACTCTTCGGTTTATAATTAAATTTTCGTCTGTTTTTTTTTTTTCCTATCTGTATTTTATTTATTTTTTTTTTGATGTCGAAACAAAATGGATGCTTTGAAATTGAACAGGACCACAGGGGGTATTTAATGGCCTTCACACTTAGAACTAAAGAAAAGACTAATAATGTCAGAAGAAGAATCAAATGAAATTTATAAATTAAAAAAAAAGATAAAAAAGAAATCATTTTAAAGGATAGATTAGTAATAACATTATTTTTACGTTTTTTGACAAAAAAAAAAAAAAAAAAAAAAAATTGGAAATTAATTAATTTAATCGAAAAAATCTGGTGTGACTGGCGACAGCACACAACTTTCTCTTACCTTCGGTAATCGAAAGTTGTGTTCTGTGCTTGTCACACCAGATTTTTTGTGTCGACATATATTTAGTTCCCGACAGTACGTAACATTTGAATTAAGATGTAAAATTTATAAGTATGGGAAAATATTTATATTTTGTTACCATGGCAACCATTTCTCCTATTGTCCCTATGAAATACAAGAGTAAAGTGGTCTTCAAACAATTTTGAGAGCAAAATCAGAATATACATTTGAAAGAGCATCTAAAAAATAAATGATTTTTGAATTTTAATCAAAATCGTTAGAGCGAATTTTGAGAAAATCGAAAAAAATTGAAAAAGTACATCAGTAAAGTACTAGTACTCTTTGGTCGATTTTGATTAAAAGCTTATTTTCACGCCCTAGGAGGGTGCCTAACTTAAATATAAAATTTCAACCTCCTAGCTCAATTCCTTCATGCTTAAAATTGAACACACACAAACAGACAGACAGACCATGTCGCAAAAACCACTTTTTTGGATTCAGGGGACCTCAAAACGTGAAGATCCATCAAAATCTCGACATCGAATTTTTGACATGAATCCAATACTTTCTCTCTATATATATATTACATATATACATAGGTAAGAGAAAGCAAAAAGTTTTCAGAATCTACAATGTAATAGTAAAGGAATATTAGCTACGTTATATTTAAATTTATTTCCATAATGTGAAGGTTAGGATTTAATTAAAAATTTATTTTCAAACATCATTTGAACATAGCGACGAGCGCTTTGATCACCTTTTATACAATATATTCACATAAACTCGGTTTCTTCTCTCGACAAACAAAATGTTATACAACCTAATTCTTTTATAAAGAAAAGTCACTATATAGTCGAACTTATTACATAAAAAAATAAAACTTATACTGTATAAAGAATTTGTATGTCTTCGACCATCGTTATGTAAATGTCAACAATGTTAAACATAATTCAAGACCTTTAGAGCTCCTGTATGGCATAGCACAACAAGATGTCAGCGTTTCATACATTGGAATTTTTCTAAATTATATTGTAGACAATCCCAAGGTGGACGGTCCAAAAACGACAAGCCCTTGTTTTTTTGTAAAAGTTTTAAAAGTAAAATGATGATGATGAGGAGATAAGGTGAATATTCGCGAATCGGGAAATATAAAAGGAGAGAAACTTTTCGATAATGCCATCATCAGTGAGGAACTGAGCTGAAATCAAAAAAACATCAAAATAATTATAAAATTAGATATTACAGAAATCTCAATCCATTACTTGAAGAGCTGCAAATATAATTGTTATGAAATATCATATGCAAAATATATATATATATATAACAACAATTCATTATAATATAATGCATTGAGATTTCATATGGACGATGTTATGCATGAAGGAACCAAGCGCCATTAACTTAAATCTGAGATAAAGGGCATTTCATTTGCACAATTGTAAACAAAACCAATGAGATTTACTTTTTTCTTGTTTTATACAAAAAAATCTGGTGTGACTGGCGCATAGCACACAACTTTCTCTTACCTTCGGTAATCGAAAGTTGTGTTCTGTGCTTGTCACACCAGATTTTTTGTGTCGACATGTATTTAGTTTCCGACAGTAGGGTACAATTGAATTCAAGATGTAAAATTTATAAGTATGGCAAAATATTTATATTTTGTTACCATGGCAACCATTTCTCCTATCTTTTCTATGGAGTACAAGAGTAAAGTGGTCTTCAGAAGATTTCAATCACAAAATGAGAATATACATTTTATTGAAGATCTAAAAAATAATTGATTTTTGAATTTAAAAAAAAATCGTTGGAGCAAATTTAGAGAAAATCGAAAAAAACTGAAAAAGTGCATCAGTAAAGTACTAGTACTTTTTGGCCGATTTTGTTCAAAAGCTTCGTGTCACGTCCCATGGAGGTGCCTAACTTAAATATAAAATTTCAACCTTCTAGCTCTTTTCGTTCTTGAGATATTTTGTTCACAGACAGACACACAGACAGACAGACAGACCATGTCGCGAAAACCACTTTTTTGGATTCAGGGGACCTCAAAACGTGAAGATCCATCAAAATCTCGACATCGAATTTTTGACATGAAACCAATACTTTCTCTCTCTATATATATTACATATATACATAGGTAAGAGAAAGTAAAAAAGGTGACACAGAGAAATAATGTTGTGATTTTAATAAAGAAGTAGATCTTCTTTTTTTCTACAAGATGGCGGTCTTAATGGCGCTTGGTTCCTTTATGCATAACACCGTCCATATATTGTAAGTTCAAATTTTGTAATTAAGATATTAATATTTTGATTTATTTTCATCAATATTATATACATTTATACTCACTTCACTTCTTAAGGACTGATGATGGCATTATAAACTCGAAACGTTTATTATTTTGGGCTTTTTATTTATTCGATAGAGTCTGCTCTTACTGACTGACTTCCAACAAATTCTGTCTTCTTTTCAGAGCCGTCTGTCTCTCTGACATTTTTTTTTTTTTTTAAGTAAAGAACATTTCTTTCCTTTAACAAGTGGAACGTTTCCTGAAATATTCTTTTCAAACTCTTTCTTCAATATAATAATAAACTAACTCCTAAGGGACACGATGTAAAACCACCAAATCTCTCTCTCCCTTTCTCCCTTTGGTCAGAGAGAGAAGTAGCCGGCCCTAAAAATTTCCAAAACCTGTCTTATATATCTCTCTGTATGTATGCATGCATGTGGTCTGTGTGTCCGGGGGGGGGCGGCATTTTGACTAATGGTTACGGTGACAGTTCATGTGACAAACACGGTGACAAATGATGTTGGTGTCAGTGTCGTCGGTACCGGCGGCGGTGAACGTTGCCTGCCACCCCTGACTTTCTTCTCTTTTTTTTTTTTTTATATAGCCCCCTCGAAACGCAGAGAAAAAGTACGGTACTAAAGACGATCGATCGATCAACGCACCGGTCACAACACCCCTCCACAATAGGGAATCCAATCTTCTAAGATTGATTTTTGTTTACATTGCCGACCCTCTGGTTACAGGGCCCAAAACAACCATAGCACATCGATTAGAATGAAATTTGCACACGGAATTCCACAATCTCAAAATAATATATGAGTGGTTCAAAGCAAAAGTGGACCATGTCCAAAAGTAAACAATTTTCTTATTTTTCCCTTTTTGGATAGTAAATTATGGTAGTTATTCCGGGTAATAATGTACCATGTCCGAATCGGGAAGTGATGACATCGATCCTAATCTAATAAAATATTACAACAAAAAACGCCAAAATTTCGAGTATATAAATCCAAAAATACAAGAAAAGTATCAAATAAGGCTTTTGTTTTTGTTCGAGACCGTACCTAAAATAACCCAGTGTAATAGAGTGGTTACTATCAGCAAGTTACAGTGGCAGTTTCTTCGACATGGAGAAGATATCCTACACTGTAAAAAAAAATCTTAATTTTAGTGTGTTTTGGAATACTAAATATACAAATTTCCCTTGTAAATGATATCTACTATGCATTTACCTACTAAATTTACAAATGTTTACAACAAAAAAAAAAAAACATTTTAAAATTATAATTTTCTTCGAAAAATAGAGTATGTATTGTAATTTTACAAACATTGTATAGTATTTTTCGTTAAAAATTGTATTTTTTCTCGAAAGCAGTTTAGGAATTCTAAAATTACCACACATTTACACTTCAATTTTCAAATGTCATTCTAAAATTACAATACATTTTCATTATAATTTTCAAACGGCTTTCGAAAATTACAATACATTTGTAAATGATTTTTGCAAAGACTTACTAAATTTAGTATGTTTTTGTTGCATAATACGAAAAGTGAATTAATTCTCCGATAAAAACATATCACCTAGTATATTATTCAAAAAATACTTTTTAATATAATCTTTAAAACGAGAGAATGCAGTCTCCAAATCAAAGATTGCTTTTTTATGCACCCATAAAAAGAAATTTAAACAATTTTTTTCTCTTTTTGTTTTAGGTAAGTTCTCCCTCGTACTTTTCTTACTATTCTTCAAATGTAAGTAAATTTAATAATACAGTTTAAGATAGAAGCAACTCGATTTTCTGTTTATTCATTGCAAATTTACTCAGCCATAATTATTCTGTTTGAGTATTAATCAGAAAGATGATTGAAAAATATTAAGAAATTTTGTTGAGTGTGGAAGTGGCTGTGATTAATATCTTAAAAAAGAATGGAAGGAGGTGCGCAGGAAGGAGTGTCTCCAAAAACAATGAAACTCCCAGATATTCGCTAGCGAATATCTGGGAGTTTCATTGTTTTTGGAGACACTCCTTCCTGGCTGCTACCTCCTTCCATTCTTTTAAGATATTAAGAAATTTTCTTATTATCTATATGGACCCTGCTATGCATTAGTGTGTCAAGCGCCAAAAAAAAAATTAAAAATTGAGTTAAGCACGGAATATTGTTTCAAATGCTATGATTAAAAGTATTTTTTATGAAATATGTCCTAAAAAAAATTTATATTTAATGTTACTTGCACAATTGACAAAAAAAATTATATCCCACACAGCACAAAATATTGCAGCAATGTTGCAGAAACATTGCGAATCTTGGCAACATTGCAGCGGCAATATTCCAAACTAGCAATATTGTTGTTTGAGCTGCAATATTGCATCAATGTTGCCGCAATATTGTCAACATTGAGCAAGATTGCAATATTCCGTGCTGTGTGGGATATAATCCAATGAAAACAAAAAGCTTTAATGTTAATTTTCTCAAATTTAGGTAGCTGGCGCTTGACTCACTAATGCGTAACAGGGTCCATATATTCCAGGAGTGTCCAATATTTTATCTTCTCTGGACCAAACTGGAAGAAAACAAATTTTTTCTGACTATACATAGTCGACATATTACATATGGGTGATACTTTTACAAAGCGAACACTTTCTGACCGACATATTTTTGAATTGGCTGACATTTTTTTTACGGGTTTTATATCGAAAAAAAGAGACCCGTATTCGAGGATATTCTTTTTTCTTTAATATTTTGGAAAATAGAGAAGGTGGAAAATTTGAGAATTAGGTAATTTTTGGAAAAGTGAACTTGGTTCTCTTTTGCTATGAACCCTTTATATAGTACTTAAAAGAATCTAGGACAGAAACTCCAGACAAAAAGTGACCTTAAGAATTGGTCACTCCATTACTTCCTTCTCCTTTTGTGTTGTTTTTTAAAATAAAAAAAAAATAATAATAATAATAATAATAATTCCTATTGATGAGACCTTCACGCATATGAAATTTTATAAAATATTTATTAGACTTATTTATTATTTAAATTCTTTCATATATACCAAGCTAAGGATAATGACGGTGTGTTTTTTTTTATTATTTATTTTAAGAGTATTAAAAAACTTTGTTGTCTCAGTTTTCCATTCTTCAATTTTACTTTCTCTTACATATGTATATATGTAATATATACTTACCAGAAGTAAGAGAAAATTGTGTGCTGTGCCACCAAGGGCGGATCCAAAGGTGCTTCTCGGGGGGGGGGTAATCTCAAAAATCTTTCTACTAAAAAAATTTTTTTTTCGCGGAACCAAAGTTTTCCGGACACAAAAATTTTGCCGCCCGCGAAACATTCCCTCTTTTTGCGGGACCAAAAATGTTTTTCCCGTAAGTAAAAATATTTTACCTTTTTTTTTTTTAGAGACGCAAAATATTAAAAATTTGATTTGTATTTAATACAGATCGAATTTTTCAGAATATTAATTTTTTAAAAATAATTTTTTTTTTTTTAAGTATTTTTTTCAAATCTCGGGGGGAGGTAATTAACCCCTTTATCCCCCTCCCCTTGTATCCGCCCTTGTGTGCCACCTGCCACACCAGATTTTTTTATCCTTATAAATTTTTTTTTAAATACTCACACTTTTTTCTCATTCACACTCACACACACATTCACACGGCAACTCAGGCCATACCAGGGGTGTGCCTATGAAACCGACCTTTAGAGGTGCGCACATAAACACATATTTTATAAAAGTGAAAAAAGATATTTTATTCAAAGTAATTTCCTTCGTTAGCAATACAATTCTCCCATCTTTCAGGGAGCTTATGAATCCCTCTCCAAAAAAACTCGTCTTCTTTCGAGGCAAACCATTCATCGAGCCATTTGGCAACATTTTCGTAATCTGTGAACTGCTGCTCCCTCAAAGCGTGACCCAAAGATGAAAACAAGTGATAGTCCGTTGGGGCCAAGTCTGGGGAATAAGCCGCATGTGTGAGAATTTCCCACCCAAACGTTTCAATGGTTTCTTTGGTTCGTTTTGCAGCGTGTGACGGAGCGTTGTCGTGCAACAAGATGACTTTGTGCTGCCTTTTTTGATATTCTGGTCTTCTTTGGCGTATAGCCTGGTTCAATTTCACCATTTGCTGTTGATAACGTTCCGTATTGACAGTTTCGCCAGGTTTCAGGAGTTCGTAATAGATAATTCCCTTCTGATCCCACCAAACACAAAGCATTGTCTTTCGTCCATATCGATTTGGTCTTGGAGTCGATGTTGATGGCTCACCTGGAGATACCCATGATGCTCGACGCTTAGGATTTTCAAAAAGATCCATTTTTCATCTCCAGTAACAATTCGATGAAGAAATGACTTTCTTATGTATCTGGCGAGCAGCATCTCACAAGTGGTTTTTCGGTTCTCTTGCTGCCTTTCGTTCAGTTCATGTGGAACCCATTTCCCGATCTTCTGGATCTTCCCCATAGCTTTCAGACGCTTGGAAATAGTTTCCCGAGTCACGTTTAACTGTTCTGCCAATTGTTGTTGTGTTTGAGTTGAATCTTCATTCAACAATTCTTGCAAATCGGTGTCATCAAACTTTTGGGCGGTCGGCCACGTGCTTCGTTCTTAATGTCAAAATCTCCCCTCTTGAATTTTTTGAACCATTCTTTGCACTGTGTTTCACCAAGAGCATAGTCGCCAAAAGCTTCTACAAGCATTCGATGAGACTCCGCGGCCGTTTTTTTCAAATGATAGCAAAAAATCAACGCCGTCCGCAAATCACTTTGTTGAGGAACAAAGGTTGACATGTTTGACGTGGTGAAAAAAAATGTTGGGAGTATGAAATTGGAATTTTTTGAGTTCGAAACTTAGAACAGACATAAACCAAACAAACAAACTCAATAACTAGACTGTATAGTACCAAAACTGGCCGCCAGGATTTTTCAAAGTAAAAGGCGGTTTCATAGGCACACCCCTGGTATAAGACTTTGACGATATTCGTTATTGATTAATATACGTATTTGGGGTCCAGGCATTCTTATTTAAACTAAAATCATCGGACTGCCTGAGGTCCTAACCCGCGACTTTTGGTATACGAAGTTAGCACGCTAACCCCTACACCAAGCCCCGAGGGCAATATAAAAATTTTGAACGGTGTTTTTTATTTTATGGTTACTCTGAGGAGTAACGTTCAAGGGAATGATACTGAGGTGGGTTCCCGTTTCCTTCCTCAAGAGAAGGCATTTCAAATAGAGTTGGATTATTTATTGCCATGAGGTGAACTGGTGGCAAGAAATTATCCAACTCTAACTATTGCCACGAGTTCAGTAGGCTAATATCAAATTACAATATTCATGAAAATACAATATTAAATACAATTTAAAAAAAAAAATTAAACATCTTAGCTAACTTCAAAATATAAAAATCAATTTTTTCTAATTATTAGATTTCCATTAAACTATTTGAGATTTGTCTTCTCAATAAATAAAATTTATTTATGAGATCATATTTGAATAAATATTATTCCATTATACGCACATATTCTTTTCTTGCTTATTTATTTAGGCTAATTCGTTTTCCATGCAAAGGGATTTGCTTTTATATCTTTTATCTTATGATCAATAAATAGATTAATGTTTACTCTTCTGGAATATCGCCTCGTTTGTATATTTATTGATCTCAATTTATAGTTTGCATATCCTTGAACCATATTTACTTTATCATGAATTGGATTAAAATCTCGATACCGGCTATAATTGGTTTTTGTAGTAAATCAACTTTTTTAGTTACTTACTCTCTTCACAAATTGGTAAATACAATTCGTTTTAAAAAACATCAGTAATGGAATTTTTCCTTGTATCACAGAAAGGAATGAGTTCCTCAAAGAGAAATATTTATTTTGGGACTAAATGTCCATCAACTAAAACACCGTACTTTGGTGATTTATTCTTCTCTAATGGAATAAAAAATCCATGATTTTTGATAAATTTTAATCACGAAAGTTTGGAAGAACAAGTGTAGAACGAATTTATTGATGTTAGACTTATTCCATTTATGTCGTCTATGATATTATTATGAGAGAAAGTATTGCGATCATGTCAAAAATTTTATGTCGAGATTTTGAATGTTTTGAGTCCAAAAAAGTGGATCCCAGGTCTCTGTTTGTGTGTGTGTCTGTGTGTGTGTGTGTGTGTGTAGTGAATGAAGTATGAAGGAAATGAGCTACGAGGTTGAAATTTTATATTTAAGTTAGACACCCACCTAGGGCGTGAAAATAAGCTTTTGAACAAAAAAAGTACTAGTACTTTACTGATGTACTTTTTCCGTTGTTTTCGATTTTCTCAAAATTCGCTCTAATTTAAAAATCTATTATTTTTGCTCTTTAAAACGTATATCAGAAATTTTTTATTGAAAATTCTTTGAAGCACACTTTACTGATCTATTATTTCAAATTTTTCAAATTCATTTTTCAGCTACGGGAAATTAAATATATCTCGACATAAAAAATCTGGTGTGACTTCACTTTTACCTTCGGTAATGGAAATTTGTGTGCTGTGTGTTAAGTAACACCAGACTTTTTTATTATAAGTTTGATTTGTTCAGTATCATTTAGGTATACATCTTTAGTTCTTTGTTGGATACAGACATCAGCGCAACAAATTTTTCCGCAGGATGGACAACTTTGGTTTCGCAATAGAAAAATTGTCCCCCAAAAATTTTTTTTAAAAAATATATATTTTTTAAAAAAAAAATTTTTTGTAAAAAAAATTTTGTTTTTTTTCCCCCCCCCCAAAAATATATATATCTCTCCGCTGGTTTATTTGATTACCATTGAAAGGAAATACATTTGAAATGTGATTAAGAATTATTTATATTAATATTACAAATTCTTTAAAGAATACATAATCTAATTATTATAAACCACACTGCGCGTAAGAAGGCCTGTCCTAATCTACTCTAAGTCAGCGTTTTCCAAACTGTGAGGCGCGCCTCCTTAGGGAGGCGCGGACTAGTCTAAGGGGAGGCGCGAATATTGGCCACCAAGATCAATTTTCCAAATGATTGCTAGTTTTATAAATAAAATAATAAAATTTAGAAGATTCTAGGACGGAGTTTTTCCTTAATTAAAAACTCGATGAGCCGCAGTGGCAATAATTAAAATAATAAATATGAATAAATAAAAAAAAATATTTTTATATAAATTTATATTTTTTTAGTATAAAAAAAAATTTTGTTTTTATATTATTTTATTAAATGGGCGGGGGCGTCAAAAATTATACTAGGTGTAAAGCCCAAAGGCGGATACAGTGAAGTTTCTCAGGGTTTTAATTTTTTTCTGACCAGACGCGAAGCTCGCCGAAGGCGATAGCATTGTTAATTATTTTTATTTATTAAGATTGGATTAGGGGGGTTGAAAAATTGAAAAAAAAAAAAAATGTTTTTTAAATATATTTTAATAAATCGAAGCCAAATAAATAGAAAACATTCAAAAAATAGCCTTGATTATTATTTGATTAGGGAGGGGGGGGATGAAGGGTTGATTATTTAAGAAAGGCCTTGGAATATTTTAAATCACTTGTTGAGATTTTTTTCCATCTCTAAATATAGTTAGATTAGAGCAAAAGGTATTTTTTTACTTTTAATAAAAAGGGAATTGTTATTTTCATCTATTTTATTCCTTTACAAAGAGAGAGACGAATCTCTCGTTCAGTCGAGTCGAGCGCGTGGCCGGCATTGCAGGCGCCTAGCTGCTCAGTTGTGTTTAAAGTCAATCAAAGTGAATAATTTATATAGTGTAACCCACCCTGACCACACCGTCAGCCAACACACCCTCTTGAGCGTCTTATTAAAGGTAATTAATATGCATTTTATCGTTGAAAGAAAAATGATAGAAACAAATAATTTGACTGCGAAAAACGATTCTTTTGAATATGAAATTAAATATTTTGTATTTCGCTAAGGGTAGAGAGAGAATATAAGCTGTTGAAAGGGAGAGGGGGAGTGTAGGTGTCATAGAAAAAAAATTAGTTTTTTATTTTTTATCTTTCTTTTTTTTTAACTCTCACACTTTTTTCTCATTCACACTCACACTCACAAACACATTCACACAGTCTTTTCGTTATACCAGCGTTTTCCAAACTGTGATGTCTAAGGGGAGGGGCGAATATTGGCCACCAGGACCAATTTCCCAAATGATTGCTAGTTTTAATATAAATAAGAATAAATAAAAAAAATATTTTTATATAAATATATATTTTTTACCATTAAAAATTTTTGTTTTTGTATTATTTTATAAAATGGGGGGTAGGGGGAGGCGTCATAAGATTAAATATTTTTAAGGGAGGCGTGGTAACATAAAGTTTGGAAACCACTGCTCTAAGTTAAGAAACATTTAATATGAAATATCTTATACATTTCTAAGTAAATTTAACACAAATACAAATTATTTTAAACAATTTAATACAATTTATATAAAATAAAGAAAATTTGAGGGGCAAATCAACATAATCTCGATATGTTTAATTGAATATTAATTAAAAATTTTGTTTTTATAAGAATTCCAATAAAATAGACAGAGAAAAACATGAAATGGAAATATTATTTTAAAATTTTAGAAATTTGGCGTTAATAAAAAAATTTCCACATTTTTGTCTTTGACCTGAAGATGGTACTAGGAACCGAAACCAATGTACTGCAGTTGGTCGTCTCAGCACTAATAAATCCTGACAAATAAAATTTAATTTTATTTCTTTTATCCTGGATCTCAACCTGCAAAAATATTTAAGCATAGTAATCCTCCGGTTATACAACTTCTATGATATTTTCTTGCACTGTTTCGTCTGCTAATTTTGTCATTGTTTTATTTAAATTGTAATTAATTATTAAAATGATATGGATTTGTGTTAAATTTACTTATGAATGTATAAGTTTTTCCATATTCAATGTTTTAAGAAGAAACAATGTTACGTTTTCATTGACGCGCAGTGTATATACTCGTAATATTTTGACGACATAAGAACTCAGAACCGAAAAAAACAAAGATTATTTTTTTCGTTAAAAAAAAAGCGCCCTAAACACAATGGAAGGAGACAACGACTGAGGGTTGGGTCCGACTTTGTTTGTTAATGTGACCAAGTGTCACTCGAATTAAACATCTTTATCTTATCTCATTCATTATGAAATTTTGAATGTCCCTTTTGATTAAAAGTCAATTTCGAGTGTATAATGCGGGCGGACGAACATGACGTTTGCTTAATTATTAACAAGGATATTTTTTTTAGAAAAAAAAAAAAAATTGGTTTTAATTTACAATATTAATTACAATTTCATCTGTAACGAATGATATAGATTTGTGAGAAGGAGGAGGGGGGGGGCAGGACTCCCTGTGGGGTCCGGGGCGGTCTTTGGTGCTCGTGTTTGACATGGCGTCTTGGCATTTATTAATGATGATCGGTGCTTGATAACATCGGGAATGGTTAGATGGTTAGAAAGGGGGGACCCCCAAGAGCCGATCAGGTCCCCCTTCGGGGGTCGAAGACCACAATGGCTCATTGGACAACCAACAACTACGTCCACACACCCACCATTAATTAGCTATTATCGACAATTAAAGTCTTTACATTTCTAAGTGCACATTTAAAAATTTGATTTTCTTTATTTCGATAATGCAATTTAAATACTTTATAATTATTTATAATTTTTACTTTTTTACTTAATCTTAATACAAAAATACGATTTAATAGTGGATAGATAATTTTTTTCATCACTCTGCTCAACAACTCAATTATTAATCAGAAATTTGTCTTTTAAATTAATAAATTTTTTTCGCAATTTTTGATATAAACTACATAAATACAAAGAACAATCATATGATAAATAAGAAATTATATTTAGGATATTATATATATCGCGTATGTAAGCCGCGAGGGGGGATTTATATAATTAAATATTGATTAATTCATATACCCGAGGGGGGTGGGGGTGTGCCGCCGGGAGTTGAACCACGGATCCTCCAATTTGTACTCGGAGTGCCCTTACCACTAGACCACAGCACGACATTCGGGTATATGAACTCACTTAGAAAGCAATTTTAGTCATTAGAAGAAATGGACCCAAATTCGGCGCCACAAATCTCTCCCTCGACCAGGTGCAATCTAGATAGAATAATTGAGACGAACTCAAATTTAATTAATTAATAAATAAGAAATTATATATAATATTTAAGATATTATATATATCGCGTATGTGAGCCGCGAAACGGAGATTTACCGGTATATAATTCTCGGCTCACATACGCGATATATATAATATCTTAAATATTATATATAATTTCTTATTTATTAATTAATTAAATTTGAGTTCGTCTCAATTATTCTATCTAGATTGCACCTGGTCGCAGGAAGAGATTTGTGGCGCCGAATTCGGGTCCATTCTTCTGTGACTAAAATTGCTAACTATATGAACTGAGTTCATATACCCGAATGCCGTGCTGTGGTCTAGCGGTAAGCGCACTCCGAGTACAAATTGGAGGATCCGTGGTTCAACCCCGACGGCACACCCTTACCCTTGAGGATGGTCTTGATGATCTATGTCAGCATAGAGGTCCCAATAAATGAAATATATTTAGCTGCAATTCCTTTCTTTATGCATTAACGATTATTCAGCTATAAAATCCACAACGAACATAAATACACTTTGGAGCAGTAGCGTAACTAGGTGGGGGCGAAGGGGGGCGCTCGCCCCCCTCCGCCCCAGGCGCTTCAAGCCTTTGGCGCCCCTCGAACCGACATAGGCGCCCTAGGGAATCTAAAATATAGCCCATGGACGGTGATTTTATCATATTCTTTCAATAGATTGTCCAAAAAATTGATAGATTTCTTTAAAATTATATTACAACTTAAAAAAATGGCGCCCTAGTTGAGCTTCGCCCCCTCCGCCCTCAAAGGCTAGTTACGCCGCTGCTTTGGAGGGATGAAAATAATTTTTTTATCAGTTCAGTTAAATTTCTCTAATTTGTAGTCTTTCTGTGTCTGGCGAAAAAATTTCGAAATTTTGATTTCAGATTCTTTAGATCAGAGAAAAGTACTGTAATTATGTAAAAGAGAATTTCGTTTTTAAATAAATTTTGAGATATTTGACTTTATACGTATTTTTTCTAAATTAAAATTTTCTGAAAACCTATATAATTTACTAATTATTTTTCAGTGACTAAATTTTTAGAAGTTAAATTTTGAGATAGATTCAAGGATAATTTCTTAAGTGGAAGTCTTGCTACGACTTAACCTCTTATATAAGAGAACACCAGAAATTTGTTTTATATGTTAAAATATTAGGAGTTCGTTGTGGTGTAGGCTACTCTAGCATTCTCAAATGCTTATTTGTTAGTCTTTTTGAAATGCAAATTTAATATTTCAGAATCCTTTTTTTTTTTATTTTATCAAATCGCAAGTGAAAGATTTTAATTAAGTTACGTTCACTTGTTTTTCATGTATAAACGATTCAAATTATCTCTAAAATGAGGTTATCTCAAGTAATTCGAGAGTAAGCAAAAGAAAAATACAAAAGAAAGTTAATATACCGGTGTCTATTTAATAAATAGGCCTATTTGGGAAGATTTATTATTCCAAAATCACTTGTATTACAAATAGTCCAAAAAAAGGTCAAATTAAAAGAATATATCCAATATCATTGAGTCAATGATCAGACTTTACAATAAAAAAAAACAAGAATCTCTCATTTTTACGTAATTTTTGGAATTATAATCCTGAATAAAAAAAAACTCTTAATTCCTAAAAAAAAAAAAAAAAACGACCATCGCAAATCACGACCGCTAAACCTTGAAGAGAATCGAATTTCTATAATCTTATAGTTTTTTTTGTTTTTCATTTTTCATCTCTTCCTATTTATATTTCTAATATTTATGTCATTTCTTGATAGGGTAATTTCTAAAAGATCCTGGAAGCAAAATCACCTTTCAAAGGAAGGTCAAAGATCTTCATTCCTAGCAAAGAATTCGAAGCAATAACACCAGGGTTTCTGTCTTGAATCAATCACACATTTCTCTTTATATTTTTTTGGGATTTCGGAAACTCCCCCCCTCTGCTTCGACTTTGGGCTATATTTTTTTACTATCTATACACGATTTTTAATTACTATTCTACTGTATATATACTGCGCGTCAAAAGAAACGTAACATTTTATTAAGAAGACCTGTTCTAATCTACCTTAATGATACTCTAATTTAAGAAACATTTAATATGAAATATCTTATACATTTCTAAGTAAATTTAACACAAATACAAATCAATTTAATACAATTTAAATAAAATAAAGCAAAATATATTGATTTTCAATTTGATGAACAAATCAACATGTTATATGTTTTGTTGGATATTAATTACAAATTTTGTTTTTATAAGAATTTCCAATAAAATAGACAGAGAAAAACTGAATTGGAAAGATTATTTTAAAATTTTGGAAATTTGGCGTTAATCAAAAAATTTCGACATTTTTGTCGTTTGTTTTATTTAAATTTTAATTGTTTATTTGATATGGATATATTTGAGGGAGATATTTAGCTGAATGTTGATATTCAAATAGGTAGAAAGAATGAGCAAGCAGCTAGTTTATATTTCAATTTATTTACAAACCAGGGCCGACCTTTCGGTCCCATTCGGGACCATCTTCAGGGCCAGGTTAATGTCCGAAAATATATATAATCCTCACCAAGTTATATTGGGCATATTAATGCCTCAAAATTCACTCTCTGTCCATGGTATGATAATAATGAAATTTGAGGCATTATCATGATTGAGCTACTTACAATTGTGTATGCCCAATATAACTTGACGAGGATTATATATATTTTCGGACATTAACCTGCTCCTGAAGATGGTCCCAAATGTGGCCGAAACGTCGGCCCTGGTTTATTTATAAATTGAAATATAACTAGTTGCTTGCTCATTCATTCTACCTATTTGATGATATGGATTTGTGTTAAATTTACTTAGAAACGTATAAGATATTTCATATTAAATGTTTCTTAAATTAGAGTAACATTAAGGTAGATTAGAAGAGGTCTTAATTAGAAACAAAGCCTTGCGTTTTTTTTTGGACGCTCAGTTTATTATAGTTTTATTAAATTTTTTATTTTTCTTAAAATATTTTGTAAAAAAATGAATAGATTTTATATTAATAAATTGAAGAAAAAATCTTGACGTCATATGTCCCGGGGATCCCCGTTGAACCCGAAATAATACCCAGCACAAACTATACACTTGCTATATTATTACTACTGAAACGAAGATCCTGTTCATCAAGCTTTCCCAAATTATCAAATTTTATTTAGAGTACTTCCAACTAATGATGAGACTTTCTCGTAGAAATTATGTTTGTCGTGTGCAGGGCTAATATTTCTTTTTTTTTCACTATTAGAGCTTAGATTAACCCAGAAAAAAGCTCCATCATCAATGCAATGAAAAGTACTTGAGCATCTGTTCGATTTTAGAAAGTCAAAGATGTCATCTCATTCTCTGGATTAAAATGATAGCAATTTTCTTTAGAAATCATAAAAACATAATAATAATTTTTATCAATATATATTTATATTCCTTAGCATAAATCACCCCAGACAGATTCAACTTTCTAATTAATAACCAAAGCAAATGTTTATGACTTAACCTTTAATTTTACCTCATTGAACACTTTCACTAGATGGCCGTTAAATTGTTTATCAACAGCATCCAAAAAAAAAAAAAGCATCACAGAAAAAGGTAATTGAACTATTATCTAAAAGTTTTAAGTTTTTTAAAACAAGGAAATAAATACAAAACGTTCATATAAAGGACAAGTAGAAATAACCTTTAAATTTGTATCTTAAAACACTTGGCCATTTTAAAAGTATTGAATTCATTAGAAACTTTCTTTTTTTATGACTAATTAAAAAATCTGGTGTGAGTGGCCGCACCGCACTTTCTCTTATCTTTGGTAATTTAAAGTTGTGTCACACTAGATTTTTTGTGTCTACATTTTTTTTTTTTTTTCGTAAAGTCTATAGAACCATTTGACTTTTATAAATTTATTAATTATTTATTTTAAATACTGATATCGATGTTTTTCGGGGGTCGCCTATGCCGATTTTTAGCACCACTTGGCGTTGCTTAATAACATTGATCTTGGTGGCTGTTGTTCATTCTGCTTGCCAGGCCTCGATATATTAGAATTCAATTTTGTTACCATGGCAACCATTTCTCCTATCTTCCCTAAGAAGTACAAGAGTAAAGTGAGCTTCAAACAATTTAGAGAGCAAAAAGAGAATATACATTTTAAAGAGCAACTAAAAATTAATTAATTTAAGAATTTTTATCCAAATCATTGGAGCAAATTTTGAGAAAATAGAAAAAAACTGAAAAAGTACATCAGTAAAGTACTAGTACTTTTTAGGCCGATTTTGTTCAAAAGCTTCGTGTCACGTCCCAGGGAGGTGCCTAACATAAATATAAAATTTCAACCTCATAGCTCAATTCCTTCATGCTAAAAAATGAAGTTGAAAGTAGCAGGAAGAAGAAAGAAAAGCAGCTAGTATTTATTTCATTTATTTAATACCCATTGGGCTGACGTTTCGGTCTCGGTCCAGATCATCTTCATCAATTACCTATAGTCGATTGAACGCACCATATGATTGTTACTCTTCCGTCAATATACTCAATTGTTTTAAACCTCTGTATATTGATTTATATTTATATTAGGGACCGAAACAAGATTTTCAGCCGAAACCGAAACCGAATATTCGGCCTCAACCTTAGTTTCGGCCGAAACCGTAACCGAAACCGAAACTTGTATTTCCTATGAAAATTTTTTTTCATTTTACCTTTTTTTTTTTTGAATTTTTTTTCCCTCCCGTGAAAATCATTTTACCTTTTTTTTAGGGAGACTAAAATTTTCGAAAGGTTCGGCCACTTTTTGGCCGAAACCGAAACTACGGCCGAAACCATGATTTTTGGCCGAAACTGGCCGAAACCGTAACCGAAACCGAATATTCGGTCGGTTCCTAATTTATATATTGAAATTATAAGTTATTGGTTATGAATTATATAATTGAGTTTATAATATTTATCTCATATTGACAGCCCATAAGCTCTGAAGATGATCTCGACCGGGACCGAAGCGTTAGCCTAATGGGTATTAAATAAATGAAATAAATACTAGCTGCTTTTCTTTCTTCTTCCTGCTACTTTCAACATCTTTTATCCAGCTATAAATCTACTTTTCTCCACATCTAAAAAATGAACACAATACCCCACTTTTATCAAAACGTGTATTTCTATCGACATCGAATTTTCGACATGAATTCAATATTTCCTCCCTATATTTAGACCAGTATAATAAACTAATAAAAAATTTTCCGAGAAGGCGTAGTTTTACAAAGGTAGGAAACCCGCTAGCTTAAAAGTCTTTCCATTCACTAATTTAAGATCAATTTTATTTAAATAAAAAAAAAAAAAAAAAAAAAAAAAAAAAAAAAAAACTGTTTTGTGTTGAAATTTCATTGATAACAAGTGAGTCGTCCACTTACGTTAGTCTAGTTGCCCGTTGCTTTTCCTTGTGTTGATTTAATGAATGAACAAGTAGTGAGTGACTTTTGATTTCTTCAAAAATTTGATGACACGGCATGAAACTTCCCTTGCCCGTTGACCTTCCTTCATCGTCGGATGATAAGAGAGAGAGAGATGTCCTCACCAAATTGTCAATGCCGATATTGATCAGAAGAGATTGGAGCCCGCATTGCGAATCGCTTTGTATACACAACGATGACCAATCAATAATTTCAGTTACTGTTAATCGATTCATTTAAAATTCTAAATATTTTTTTTTTCTACACTTTAAATAGCCATGAATAATAATCATTCTTAACTTCAACAACATAATATTAAACGGCTTTGAAAGTTAAATATCTTACTTAAAATATTTTAGTTAAGCGATCAAATATGATAAAAAATTTTCAAAAAATTATCGAGACTGCCGGAATTGATCCGACTATCCTAGTAAAAATCTGGTGTGACTGGCGCACAGCACACAACTTTCTCTTACCTTCGGTAATCGAAAGTTGAGTACTGTGCTTGTCACACCAGATTTTTTGTGTCAACATGTATTCAGTTCCCGGCAGTAGGGAATATTTGAATTCAAATGTAAAATTTATAAGTATGGGAAAATATTTATATTTTGTTACCATGGCAACCATTTCTCCTATCTTTCCTATGAAGCACAAGAGTAAAGTGTGCTTCAAACAATTTTGAGGGCAAAACGAGAATATACATTTGAAAGAGCATCTAAAAAATAATTGATTTTTGAATTTTAATCAAAATCGTTAGAGCAAATTTTGAGAAAATCGAAAAAAACTGAAAAAGTACATCAGTAAAGTACTAGTACTCTTTGGCCGATTTTGATTAAAAGCTTATTTTTCCGGTCCCGGGGGTGTTTAACTTAAATATAAAATTTCAACCTCGTAGCTCAATTCCTTCATGCTTAAAATTGAACACACACACACACACACACACACACACACACACACACACACACACACACACACACACACACACACACACACACACACACACACACACACACAGACAGACCATGTCGCGAAAACCACTTTTTTGGATTCAGGGGACCTCAAAACGTGAAGATCCATCAAAATCTCGACATCGAATTTTTTTGACATGAATCCAATACTTTCTCTCTATATATATATTACATATATACATAGGTAAGAGAAAGTAAAAATGATTAAAAATGATCGCAGGTCTGCATAGTGAACCTTTAGGGACACACAGGGATACACACGCACGCACCAGGGACACACATTTTTCTTCTGGTCACTTTCGATCTACTGTGTGTGTCCCTGGTGTGGGCGTGTGTATCCCTAAAGGTTCACTATGCAGACCTGCTGCAGGCGTGTGGATCCTCGATCATTTTTACTCATGTACACCTGAAATTTCTTTCCTCTAAAATGTGTGCTTTATATAATATAAAGCACGGATTTGTATGCAATACAAACCCCTAATTATGCAGTAGAAATGAAATATGCAGCAAATAAAGCTATATATATGACAAAAATATCAAGTAAATGGCTTCCAATTAAAGGTAAAATCATGATTTCTCCTGTTATTAAACTAAGCATGTTTTATTTTTGGAAGAAAATAGTGCAAAAACAAAAATTTGTCTCACAATAAAAACTAAATTTAATATAGCCCTAAATAAAAACAATAATATAAATACAGTAAAATTTGTTAATTTATTTAACAAAATTTCCAAGGAGTAGTGGCTAATCGTATAATTATCAATGAGGAGAGTAAGGCAGCCGAAAGCAATCAAAGAAAAAATATTTCTCGCTTTATTTAATTCAATTTCCGACGTTTCAGCCGATTTTTCTGGCCTTCATCAGGACATGTGCCTCGAGCTTAGAGGGGCTCTTGGCAGGTCCTGACATATTATACTATACTGTTGCGGACATTCGTCATATAGCATGTTTTCTGGTTCAAGACACTCTCTTGGTACTTTATTTATCTATTATTAAAATTAAAATAGAATAAAACTTATGCCCAAATATCTTTAAAATATGCAAAAAGTTTTAAATATGCAACTTTATGCAATATGCAAAAATATGAAATACGAAATATTTCGGAAACTTTGCAATCTTTCTTCTTTTGTGGACCTTCAGTATTTAGCTTTGTGATGAAATGCGGGAACGCATTATCTAATAAAAATTTAGTTTTGTATTCGACTCTATAATCTTTAACCTGGAATCTTTTGGATGATTCTTTTTCTTTAT
>JAKCPI010003153.1:0-12584 GCA_023213315.1 Euborellia annulipes
CAGTGACGGCGCTACAGGGGGGCAAGGGGGGCAAGCGCCCCCCCGGCAAGGACCACTGCCCCCCCGGATGCCCCCCCCCCCCAATTAGCTCGAAACCAAAGTCATGAGATGATATATATAAACTTATTATTTTTAAACAATAAATGATTTAAAAATAAAAATATTTTCTCTCAAATTAAAAAAAAAATTCTAAAATTTTTATTCACTTTTGATTAAAAAAATTTAATTTAAGCTTTAAGTTTTTTATTACAATGAAAAAAAGAATTCTTATTCTTATTTTAATAAATAAATTTAGTCACCCTCATATTTTTGTCAACTAAATATCTTTCTTTGTGCCAATAAAATGTCATCGAAAGGAAAAATATCCGATTACTTTTTGAACCCCCATCTAAAAAAAGTTTTTCTCCGAGTAAAGGTGTAAATCCACCAGCTTATGAAGAAGATAAAATTGATACTGATTTTGAGAAATTCTCCGCCTCAGTATCCAATGCAAAGCCAATCTCTTTCAGAAAAATTTCTGGGCCTTCAGATGTTTCTCAGGTGATAAGTCAGGGTGCATGCCAAACAAAATTGAAAATGTTTCCTTGCACGACATTCGGCCCATTCTGTTTATTACAGTTTCGGCCCTCCTCCCTGAAATGTTCAAAATGTACCCTCGTAGAAAAATCGAAATTTATATACATTTTTAAAATTTTCATAAAGCATTTCCCATTTAATAAATCATTATATAATTTTAAAATATGTTTATAAGGGGGGGGGGAGGGGTAAACTTCAAAAATGAGTTCGGTCCCCCCCTCTTCTAAAAATAATTGTTTATACTCCCCTGCGATGCTTGCCACTTTTACCAGGAGTCGAATCCGAAACAAAAATTCATTTCAATTCAATTGGCTCCCAATCAATTTAAATAAAAAGGGTCTAAATGGCCTCAGATGCCGAAAAAAACTTAAAGGAAAAAAATCTAATTTTGCCCCCCTTTTTTTAAGCTTGCCCCACTCCTGCCCCCTCGCTGAGAATATGCTAGCGCCGTCACTGCACCTAAGAAAACTAAAATTTGTTGTTTTTAATTTATTTGCCTCTTCCAGCCTAGGGTTATTGGGCAAAAATACATAAATAAATAGGAACATTTTTTAATGTTCTGGAAAAATACTCGCGTCCACTAATCCCCAAACGGGGAGGCTCAAAATATTCCTGAATATTTCATAAATTTTCCCATTGAAAAGAATTAAGTTCTATGAAAAATTTTAAAGCCAATTAATTAGAATAATTAAATAAATCTCTCAAATTAAAAATAATAAAATTTGTTATATAATTAAATTTTTTCTTTTTTTTTTTCTTGCCTGGGATTCACCTTGCCGTGATTTGTTTACTAACAGAGAAAATTTTACGCTCTTAAAAAATTTAAAATTTTTAGTGTTTATTGCTCTTTTACGTATAAATATTGTGTAGTTTTTGTATTATTTTACTTCATTTTACTTTATATAATAAAGTCAACGCGATGCCAGCAGGTCCTCGGGCCAAAACTCAACCCGCAAAACCGCCAACCTCTAAAAGACCGAATGGATCCAGTCCTTCAACCAAAGCTCCGGACCCCTTGAATAAACCGGGACCAAGTCAAGGCACTCCAAATGCCTGTAGTTCACCGGTGCAACCGACAGGTAAGCGCCGCCGTAAAAATAAAAATATTTCAAATGAAGCCGAAATTTCATTTATATCTACAGTTCTTGATCATTCTATGGACTCATCCTCGCTTTTCAATAGCCCAAACAGCAGCCTCATAAGCCACGCCAAACCTCCAGCTACAGAAAATTCAAAACCACCTCCAATAGTTATCATGGATTTGAAAGAGAGGGCAACAACCTTTTTTCAAAAACTAAAAAATTTCGTCACAGGTACAATTGAAATAAAATGTAAACAAAGCAAAAGTTGCGAAAAAACATATATCAGGACCAATTCCACTGATGATCATAAAAAAATCTTAAACATTTTAAAAGCTAATAAAATCCAGTATTATAGCTACGGGCTCAAAGAGGATATCCTCAAAAAAATTGTCCTCAAAGGTCTCCACAGCTCAGTAACTGCAAACGAGGTCTCTCAAGAATTAAAGCACTTAGGCTTCAATCCCATAGAGACAATACAACTAAATAGAAAAGGTACCGAAATTAAAATTCCCATCTATATAGTAAAATTTTCTCCAAATTTCGACCTAAAACCCATTTTACAAATAAAACATCTGCTATTCACAAAAATTTCCTGGGAAAAATACAATAACAGTAACAGAATTCAACAATGCTTTCGGTGTCAGGCTCTGGGCCATTTAGCCATAAACTGCCAACTAAAACAGAAATGTAGAAAATGCTCAGGCGAGCATTTAAGTGAAACCTGCAACTCCACTTTCTTTAAGTGCTCAAATTGCAACGCTGCACATTCGGCTAGTAGCCCAGAATGCCCGGCCAAAATTTCCTATCTACAAAAAATTTCGGAGAAAAAATCATTAAATTCACCGCAAAACAAACAAATTCCAGTCATTAATAATGAAAATTTCCCACAACTACCTCAAATACAAAAACAGCCAGAAAATTCAAATCTCGCTAAAAACAACCCCCCACAAAACAAGCCGGTGCAACGACCCATTCCCACATGGCCTGTGAGATCCCAGCAAAGCCACTCAATTAACAATAGCCAGAGCAATCAAACGCATGAAGAGGCCACCATAAATTTCAAACATTTCTTTATAGAAATGCTTTCAATAGTTTTTAAGCTAATTGAGGCAAAGGACACCACCGAAAGAAAAGCCATTCTCCAGGAGGAAGGAGAGCGTATACTAGCATCATGGCCCTAAATTTCAAATTAAATTTAGTCTATTGGAATGCGAATGGCATCCAACACAAAATCGCCGAATTAATACATTTTCTAAATGAGAGGAACGCCCACGTGTGTGCCATATCGGAAACCCTTCTCAATACAAACTCTCGAGTATTCCTCCCTGGTTACAAAATATTCAGGTCCGACGGTGCCAGAGGCGTTCTCTTAGCTGTCAAGCAGGAGCTAAACCCTAAGCAGGAAAGTTTACCAAATACTGACCATCTCGAAGCAGTTGCAGCCTCCATTTCCTCTCCCGCCGGTAAAATCAATCTGATCAGTTTATACAACTCCCCCGCCAGACGAAATCCGCTCGACTTGAAATCCCTTAAAAAACTTCTAAATCTAAACAATAAAGCGATCCTCATGGGCGACCTAAATGCTAAACATCCCAACTGGGGATGCTCCAGTGCAAATAAAAACGGTCGCACTCTCAGTACTTTCTGCTTAAAAGAAAATATCAAAATTCATTATCCCACTGAGCCTACACGTTACCCCCCAAATGGCACTTCAAACCCAAGCACAATAGACCTAGCTCTCACAAAAGGCCTCGCCACATACGATGCAATCCCAACTAGCTGGCATGCCCTGAGCTCTGATCACAACCCCATCGTTCTAAAATTAAAACATGTCACTTATCTCTACAGCCGCAAAACATTCAATATCAAAGAAGCTGACTGGAAAGCTTACAAACTTTACATCAACGAACACCTTACATTATCAAATATCCAATCCACTCAAGACATAGAAGAAGCAGTTACCCACCTAACAGAAACAATTACAGACGCCGCAAATCTTAGCATTCCAAAAACCACCTCCACCTTCCCATTCCAGCCTTTGCCTCAGGATATTCAAAAATTAATTAAATTAAAAAACCAAGTTCGAAAAATCTGGAACCAAAAACATCAACCTAACGTTCGGCCATGGCTAAATAATTTATCATTCCTCGTTCGGCAAAAAGTCGCTCTCTGGAGACATAAACTCTGGCTTCACAAACTGGAAAACCTAAACCCTACCTCAGGATCACTATGGAAGATGGCCAGACGGCTACGTGGCCAAAGATCTGAGATTGGACCTCTAGATGGGCCTGATGGTCGAATATATTCTAGGGATGAACAAGTAGAAGTCTTGGCCTCTTCCTATGAGAAGCAATTTATAAATAGGGCCCTCTCAAAATTAACTTCATCAACCATCCTAAAAGAGAGCAAAAAACTTCTGGAAGAAAGAGGAGAAGAGCCGCCCCCAGGAAAAATCAAGCCCAGCCACATCAGAGAAGCCATTAAGAACATTAAACTCAAAAAAGCTCCCGGCCCAGACAAAATTCTACCCTGCATGGTAAAAGCTCTCCCAGGAAAGGCAATCTTATTTTTTTCCCGTATTATTCAGGCCATTATCGACCAAAACCACTTCCCGGAAAAATGGAAAATTGGCGAAATCATCCCTGTGGCAAAACCGGGGAAAAACCCGCAAGACCCAACCAGTTACCGACCAATATGTCTGCTCTCCATACTTGGCAAAGTCGCGGAACAATTCATCCTAAACTGGCTTCACAAAGAAATAGACCGGCTAAATATCCTTCCACCCCAGCAATTTGGCTTCAGAAAGTTCCACTCAACAATAGACCAAATCACCAGAGTAAACAGATACATACAGAAAAACCTAAAATTTAAAAAAGCCACCGGAATGATATTACTTGACATCAAACAGGCATTTGACCAAGTTTGGCACCAAGGGCTCATTTTCAAACTCCTAAAATTCGGGTTCCCAAAATCACTCTTAGAAACACTCATGAGCTGGCTTCAAGACAGATACTACTACGTACGCATAGAAAACCACAAATCTACTGTCAAACCAATCCACTCCGGTGTACCCCAGGGCTCTCTCCTCTCGCCGACTCTCTACATCCTCTACTCCGCAGACATACCTATAGACCCACATGTACAAATAGCCACTTATGCCGATGATATAGCAATATACTACAGCAATAAAAACTTCAAATGCATGAAAAATAGGTTAGAAAACTACGCCATAGATATCCAAGAATACCTAACCTACTGGAAGCAAGCACTAAACCCCACCAAATCCGAAGCCATCCTCTTCACCAAGAAACGGAAATATCTACACACGACAATAGACATCGGAGGCTGTTCTCTAAAATGGAATCCCGTTGTCAGGTACCTTGGCCTAAAATTTGACCGCAGACACAACTGGCTTGCTCACTGCAAAACTGCATCAATCAACGCAAAAACAGCAAAGAGGGTGCTATGGCCTCTTCTGAACCGGAAAAGTCCTCTCCCAATTGACTACAAAATCCAACTCTACACGGCAATAGTTCGACCCAGGCTCAGTTATGGTGCTCCCATCTGGTCCAAATCTGCTTCTCCTTCCAGTATTCTCCTCCTTAAAAGAGTACAATCCACCACACTTCGCCTCATCGCTCATCCACCTGCAGGCATCACAAATGCTATCATTGAAGAAGCTCTTCAACTCGAAGGATTTGAAGAATTCTTAAGAAAGATATCTAAAAGACACGAAAACAGACTGGAGGTTCATCCAAATCCACTGATAACAAGTAATTAATTTAATCTAAATGTACCAAAATTAAAAATCTTTTTGTTTGTGTTTCTTTTCCTTTTCTTTTTTATAAAAAATTAAACATAGGGTTTTTTTCTTAATTTTTCCCTATATAAAAACAATTTTAAAAAAAAAGTTCAAAAGAGCCACATAAAATAAAGAGAGAGGAAAAGAGCTTGTCTCGGAGCCTCTAATAAATGTATTATATTTGTAAATACATTCGCCAAGTGCGAGAAATGTATATTTAAAGTGTGAAATAAAAAATGATTTGATTTGATTTGATTTGATTTTCTTGCCTGAAGCTCATATGTATTTATAATTTTGTATTCATTATTATTTTTCTTTAATCCTCTTAGGAATAAATAGATTCAAATCAAGTTAGAAATAATAAAAAAAAAATTTTATATTAATTTTTTTTTTTTTTTTTTTTTTTTAAACATTCACACTTTTTCTCATTCACACTCACATTCACACACACATTCATACAGTCTTTTCGGCAACTCAGGCCATTTAAGACTTTAGACGATAACCGTTGTAATTAGGGATACGGTATCGAAAGAAAAGTATCGATACTTGTACTTGGTATCGTATCGAAAGGAAAGTATCGATACCAAAAAGTATCGGATGAAAAGTATCGATACCACCAAGTATCGAGTATTTTTTAAAGTATGAATATTTTTCCTCTTTTTTTAAGTTTTTTCGGCATCTTAGGCTCCTGACGTCGTTCAAATGGCCCAACGGAAGATCAATGGGGTATACTGGTGCGCCATTTTCCTCAAAGTAATGAGTACCAGGAGGACGGGGTTTTCTCAACTAAAATACGGATTTCGCCAAAATAAAAGTCTGTCCATTTTCACTGGTCGACAAAAATGAACTTTTTTTCTTTCACAAGAATAAAGATATAGATATGAGATTCTAGAAATATTTTTCATAAATTCAAATATCATTTCAGTTTTTCCCCATCAGGCACACTTTTAGAGATATATAGAAAAATATTTTAATAGAAAAAGTGCTCTAAACGGCTGATGCAAAAATTCTAATTACATATGTGAATTCACTATAAAAAAATCTGGTGTGACTGGCGCACAGCACACAACTTTCTCTTACCTTCGATAATCGAAAGTTGTGTTCTGTGCTTGTCACACCAGATTTTTTGTGTCGACATATATTTAGTTCCCGACAGTAGGGTACAATTGAATTCAAGATGTAAAATTTATAAGTATGGGAAAATATTTATATTTTGTTACCATGGCAACCATTTCTCCTATCTTCCCTATGAAATACAAGAGTAAAGTGGTCTTCAGAAGATTTCAATTGCAAAAAGAGAATATACATTTTAAAGAGCATCTAAAAATTAATTGATTTTTGAATTTAAAAAAAAATCGTTGGAGCAAATTTTGAGAAAATCGAAAAAAACTGAAAAAGTGCATCAGTAAAGTACTAGTACTTTTTGGCCGATTTTGATTAAAAGCTTATTTTTCCGGTCCGGGGGGTGTTTAACTTAAATATAAAATTTCAACCTCGTAGCTCAATTCCTTCATGCTTAAAATTGAACACAGACACACACACAGACACACACACACACAGACAGACCATGTCGCGAAAACCACTTTTTTGGATTCAGGGGACCTCAAAACGTGAAGATCCATCAAAATCTCGACATCGAATTTTTGACATGAATCCAATACTTTCTCTCTCTATATATATTACATATATACATAGGTAAGAGAAAGTAAAAAAATGTACTAAATTCACTAATCAGATTTCTTGTGAAGAAAACCTTGTCGACCAGTATTTTTATTAGTTTATATATTGGCCTTTCTATGTAATATTTGCGCACTTTTAAATTTAGTAAATACAGTTTGCAATAATACAAGAAAAATTAAATTAGAAATTTAATGATATTAATTGAAAGGGTTTTTATTAAAAAGTATCAAATTTTCCATTATTAATAAATAATTATTAGGAATATGATGGAATAAAGTCTATCCCACAAATATCGACCATCTGTTATATATCAACTTACTATTTATATTAAGAGAAAAAAGAAAATGCGATATTCTTTGGCAGAATCGCAATTAAAATATTTATATAACGTTCAAAGTCTGTCTATATGGCCTAAGATGCCGAAAAAAAGAAGATATTTGAATGAGTACTTTTCATTCGATACCGGCAATCAAGTACTCATATGAGTAAAGTATCGAAAGAAAAGTATCGAGTAAAAAAAGTACTAGTATCGAAACAAAAGTATCGATACCAGTAAGTATCGATACTTTTTTCGTGTCCCTAGTTGTAATTAAATATATCAATTTGGTGTTCAGGCATTTCTATTTAAGCCATCTGGTATCCAAATGGCTTAAATAAAATCATCGGAATGCCTGGGTCCGAACCCGCGACGTTTGGTATAGGAGGTAGGCACGCTACCTACTACGCCACACCCGGGGGCAATTTTATATTAATATTATGGAGGAAAATAAAATCGGTGGCTTCTAGCTAACCCCCCCCCCCCCCCTAATATATACAGTATTTTAATTAACATGTAACTAGCCTCGCCGCCCGCCTTCGGCGGCTTTGGCTCCTTGATAGACGGACATTAGTGAATTATAAAAGATAGATAGATTATAAAATTTAAATTACTCTTACTTTCTTTTAATTAACTCAAAATGTCGAAATAATAGAGAGATGCCGTCTATTCTATTGAAATAAAAAGGAACGGGGTCTAAATGACCTCAGATGCCGAAGGAGATATTTAAAAAACCCTGGTCTTGGGACTGAAGACTCACTCAAAATCTTTTTCACTTTTTAAAGAGATTTTAGAATAAAAAAAGGAGCTTTAAGTATATTAAAGAAAAAAAGCAACTAAAAGAAGGGAAACTTAATGAAAGAATAAATATCTACTTCTCTAGGAGAAATTAAGAGCTAAAATAGAACATAAACATAAAAAAACACACACATAAATTGGCGAACAAATATTTTCTACCCCCTTTTTTTTATAGAGTGATTTAAGTTAAACTAATTCAGAGAGTAAGAGATAAGAAAAGAGAAAAACAAGAAAACATTTCTTTTTCTCTAGTACGAACAAAACAAATAATTTTAATAGACGTAGCTCTCTGCCTCTCTGCCTTTCTGATAAAAATAATTAACTTTTACTTTATGAATTTCAGTTAAGGGGTCATTTTTATTGTCGTATTTACTAGGCGCTAAGCCTGCATGCGTTGGAACCTAAGGTGGGTCGTTTTGCCACTTTTTTTCGGAGCGAAATGTAATACCCGGCAAAAGTGGCCCACCCACATGGATATTACAGATATTTTTATTTTTTTTATATATATTTAGTAGGGTCCGACCGAAACAAGATTTTCAACCGAAACCGAATATTCGGCCTCAACCTTAGTTTCGGCCGAAACCGAAACTTGTATTTCCTATAAAAAAATTTTTTTCCCCTCCGTGAAAATTATTTTACCTTATTTTTAGGGAGACAAAAATTTTTTCTCCTTCAAGTGCAAATCATTTGACCTTTTTTTTAAGACTCAAGTTTCGGCTACTTTTTGGCCGAAACCGAAACTACGGCCGAAACCATGATTTTTGGCCGAAACTGGACGAAACCGTAACCGAAACCGAATATTCGGTCGGTTCCTAATATTTAGGGTAAGGCTAGTCGGCCATCCCTCACAATCCAATAAGTATTACATATAAATTTATAAAATATCAATACAAAATCAAAGCAATAAAAATAAAATAATAATAAAAAATTAAAGCAATAATACAACAAAATCAAAGAAATAATAATACAAAAATAATACAAAATTAAAGCAATAACAAAATAAAATCAAAGCAATAAAGATACAGTCAAAAAACAGAGTGCTATATAGTTATGTTTGAGAATTCTGAATAAGGACAAACTAAATATTGGCATATTTATTAAGGGGGTTCAGGAGCGACGTCTAAACGTACTTAAAAAAAAACTAGACTATTATAAGGAATTTTTCAATGCGGTTTTTTTTTTAAATGAATTAAATTCATAAGAGATTATTGGGACATCGAGCTATAATTTTTTTAATGACTTATTAAAAAATTATCGTAATTAATTTTTTTGTTATCAAGCAAATACAAAAAAACAATCTGTCCCAATAATCTTTAATTTTTTTTAAATTTAAAAATGAATTTATTGTTATTATTAATCACATATTAATTAAGAAATTTTTAAAATAAGCTTAGATGATTTATTTAAAAACCAACTGTCAAATTAGTTCAGCATTCTTGCAATAGATGGCAGGCTAGTCTAACAGCGTAGATCGCCTATATCTAGCCTATATTTATATATTTGTATGCTTTTATAAAAGATACATAGTATATAATAACATTTATAAAGTATTTATAGTTAAAATAAGAAAATAAGGCATTAAATATTATTAGCTACCATTCTGACATCTCTTGGCAAATTTTTGAATTACTTGATTTTTTGGGCATACTTTTTATGACACTCAACGCCATCTTATCGGGAAAAACATGCGTAACACCTTCGCTCCCGTACCCCCTTAACATATATAGAAGTAAGAGAAAGTAAAAATTCTATTTAAAAACTTCCAAAAGAGGTTCATTTTTTTTATTTCGTAAAGAAAAAAAAAAACCAAAATGATGTCATATGTCCAAAAGAAGAGAGTCATTGCCATGTGAGGAGTGGCAGATGAATAAACGAATGACTAATTATTCAAATTTCAAAGGCTTATAATAGACGCCCCCTCCCCCTCTGGCCCCTCTTGCTTTGAATTTCCATTTGCAAGCAGATAGCAGCACCAGTTTATCGCTTATCTAATGCTAATTTGATTAATCAATTAAACCGTCAAGAGGGTCTCGAACTCCAACAACTCGAAATCAATCATTCATCATCCAGTTGGTAGACAAGTACTAGTCATTCATTTATTTATTTATTCTAGAGAGAGAGAAATTTATTCAGTGTTATTTAGTTAGGGATTTTTTTTCAGCATCGGAGGCTATTTATTTCAAATGATTGATAGTCAAATTAATTCTCGATTGGGAAGCAAACCCGACTCCTCCGATGTCAATATTGATAATATAAAAGCCAAAGGGGAGTGGGTTCGGATCCCAGACAGTCCGATGTATTTATTTAAATCATTTGGATACCAAATAGTATAAATTTTATTTTATGTAATGTTGGGTAGCGAGGATGCAGCTAAAGAGGTTTTGGACCAAAGAAAAACAACTCCAATTGAGACGTTTCGGCGAAAGTTTTTTTTACTTCGAAACTCTCTGAGCCATTGCCCTCATGGTAGAAATTTTAAAAAACCGACTTGGCCAAATGACACATGTTCATAATGAATATGTACATGAAAAAATTCCTGAAGGACTGAAGATGGCAAAATAAAACTTTCGCCGAAACGTCTCAATTGGAGTTGTTGTTTTTCTTTGGTCCAAAACCTCTTTGGCTGCATCCTCGCTACCCAACATTGCAATATCTACAGCCACTAACTCAACCACTTTTATTATATGTGCCTGGACCCCCATAATAGATATAGTAAATATTATTAGTAAGAATTCGAAAGGGCTAAAAAAACGCGAACCCGGGACCTCTGGCAGTAGAAGCCACGAGGGAGAGTTCAAACATTCAGGCAGATATTATTAAATGATTGCTTTGAAATTTAAATGATTATGTAGGGTTGAGGGTATAATATTGGGAAGGGATTATTTTGAAGTAGGCAAAATAAATTTGGATGTTCTTCTTCTTGCTTTTTTAAATTGCCGTTTGGCCAACTAGCATAAATTTGGTTGAAAAAAATTTAAATATTTAAAAAAAAATCTGGTATGACTGGCTGGATTTTTCGTGTCGACATATATTTAGTTTCCGCCGATATATTAGAATTCAAGATGTAAAATTTATAAGTATGAATATAAATATTTATATTTTGTTACCCTGGCAACCATTTCTCCTATCCTCTCTATGGAGTACAAGAGTAAAGTGGTCTTCAAATGATTTCAATGACAAAATGAGAATATACATTTGAAAGAGCATCTAAAAAAATAATTAATTGACCTCAAAACGTGTACATCAAAATCTCGACATGAAACCAGTGACGTAGCGAGGGGGGAGCAAGGGGGTCATCATGCCCCCGGCGCTACTCACAAAAGGGGCGCCAAATGGTCAGCAAAACAAAAAAATGCTGGATAATTTTTATTTTTATTATAATTGATTTCTGGAAAATATATTTTAAATTTGGTACCAGTGTAATATAATAATTTTGTATATTTTATATATAATATATATATATCTTAATTTTTTAGGCCTGATGATGGTCACATATGGTGACCGAAACTGAGAAATGTGCGCAAACCAGTCGTCAGTGTTTAATTCTTGAAAAATAAAAAAAATTTTGTGAAAAAAATTTTTTATTATAATCATTCAAATCCATCTGAATACTATTACAAGTAAACTTCCAAATACATTAAGAAAGTTATATAATCTTGTACATCCTCAAGTCAAATATAATATATGGTATTTATTTGAATGGGGGGGGGGGGCGCTAAAAAAGGTATTGTGCCTCGAGCGCGAGTTAAGCTCGCTACGCCACTGCATGAATCAAATACTTTCTCTCTCTCTCTCTCTCTCTATATATATATATATATATATATATATAATAAATATATATATATATATATATATTTATTATATATTAACATATAAATATAGGTAAGAGAAAGTAAAAAATGTGCATATTAATGCAAATTTCTTATGACTTTGTTGTAGATTTTATCTCATATTAGTTAAGCGTTTATTTTGTGTTTTTACTTTCTCTTACCTCTTATATATGTTAATATATATATAGAGAGAAAGTATTGGATTCATGTCAAAAATTTGATGTCGAGATTTTGATAGTTTTTTAGGTTCCCTGAATCCAAAAAAGTGGTTTTCGCGACACACAGGGATACACACGCCCGCAACACATTTCTCTTCTGGCCATTTTCGATCTACTGTGTGTCCCTGGTGCGGACGTGTGTATCCCTGTATGTACCTAAAGGTTCACTATGCAGACCTGCCGCGGGCGTGTGGTTCCCTCGATCATTTGTAATTACATTTTCACTCGGATTGAAAGGCGTTGTTGGATTATTGGATTTGTTACGAAAAATAATTTTTCAAA
>JAKCPI010003154.1:0-18586 GCA_023213315.1 Euborellia annulipes
AGTGTCTATAAGATAATGAATCTTATAGACACTCACGAAACATTGACACTCGCCTATTTTTATAAAAATATACATGCGCACAAATTCGTGCCAAAACAACAATGACATTTTTTTATTTTTATAAAAATAGCGAGTGTCAATGTTTCGTGAGTGTCTATAAGATTCATTATCTTATAGACACTCACGAAACATTGACACTCGCCTATTTTTATAAAAATATACATGCGCACAAATTCGTGCCAAAACAACAATGACAACTTTGTGCCTAATTAATTTATAAGCCAACGAGGACTGAAGATGGACAAATAAATTTTGTCCGAAACGTCTCCTTTTTCGGCATTTAGCATCCAAAGGCTCTCCTCATTTGCTGCACCTGTACTTGTTCTTTTCCATTGAATTTAGTATAAATAAATTTGTTCATTTTTATTATGCTTTGTGTTCTTACGACATCTGGTTGAATGACATTAAAAAAAGCTCCGGAATCTTTCAAAATACTCCCATAATAATTAAACAAAAATAATAACAATTTGCAGGATAGTGTCACATATTAAGCGAGTTAAATGACAAGATATTTAAATTAGTGTCAGTGTAAATTAAGAACATGAGGGAAATTTGATCATTCCATTTCCTAATTTCTACTTAAGTCGGATTAAATTCGACGAATTACGCCGCCGGTAGTTTGATGGCAGTTCGCTGCTCTTCTCGCTTTCTCTGCTTTTATGGGAAAAAATGAAATCGGAAAAGTTCAAGGGAATTATTTGTTATTTAAATAATATTTTTAATCTTTAAAAACGTCGATGAATTAGTATTTTGGTCCTCAACTACGATTCCCAGCTACAAACAATTACTGTAGTATTTTTACTTTCTCTTACCTATATGAATTAAGGTTTGTTGGAAATATACGTCTTAATGCCCCCTGAGCCCAAAAGAGTGGGCCCTTGTTTGACGCACACGTTGGTGCGTGTCATAGGAAAGATAGGAGAAAGAGCAAGAGTGGGCAGTCCCGCAAAATGTCTGTCTGTGTGTTTGTGCTCGAAACAAAACATGAAGGTTGAACACGAGGTTGAAATTTTATATTTAAGTTAGATTTCCCTCTGAAGCGCGAAAATAAGCTTTTTAAATAATTTTTCACTCTTTTTAATACATTTATAAAAGCATTGTTTTTAATATTATTTTATTTAACTCTTTTTAGTTTTTGTAAATAAAATATTAATACCTTTGAGTTATATACATATACTAGCTGCGGTAGGGTTACCTTCGGCATCCCTACCCCGCTAGGCCCTGGCGGGCGGCGTCTCGGGATATGACTAAGAGTTGTCCAGATAAATGTATTTTAATTAATTATGAAAAAGAGTATTTATTTTTTATTTTAAATATTTTATTAATATATTTTTCAATTATTTACACCCTAAGAAAGCAACATTTTAAATTTTATTAAAATCGAATAAAAATAAATTTCAGGGGGGGGCAGGGGGATGATTGAACTTTCTGAGGTCTAAAATACCATTTTTCAATTATTTACACCCTAAGAAAGCAACATTTTAAATTTTATTAAAATCGAATAAAAAATAAATTTCAGGGGGGGGCAGGGGGGTGATTGAACTTTCTGAGGTCTAAAATACCAATTTTCAATTATTTACACCCTAAGAAAGCAACATTTTAAATTTTATTAAAATCGAATGAAAAATAAATTTCAGGGGGGCAGGGGGGTGATTGAACTTTCTGAGGTCTAAAATACCATTTTTCAATTATTTACACCCTAAGAAAGCAACATTTTAAATTTTATTAAAATCGAATGAAAAATAAATTTCAGGGGGGGCAGGGGGATGATTGAACTTTCTGAGGTCTAAAATACCATTTTTCAATTATTTACACCCTAAGAAAGCAACATTTTAAATTTTATTAAAATCGAATAAAAAATAAATTTCAGGGGGGGGGCAGGGGGGTGATTGAACTTTCTGAGGTCTAAAATACCAATTTTCAATTATTTACACCCTAAGAAAGCAACATTTTAAATTTTATTAAAATCGAATGAAAAATAAATTTCAGGGGGGCAGGGGGGTGATTGAACTTTCTGAGGTCTAAAATACCATTTTTCAATTATTTACACCCTAAGAAAGCAACATTTTAAATTTTATTAAAATCGAATGAAAAATAAATTTCAGGGGGGGCAGGGGGATGATTGAACTTTCTGAGGTCTAAAATACCATTTTTCAATTATTTACACCCTAAGAAAGCAACATTTTAAATTTTATTAAAATCGAATGAAAAATAAATTTCAGGGGGGGCAGGGGGATGATTGAACTTTCTGAGGTCTAAAATACCATTTTTCAATTATTTACACCCTAAGAAAGCAACATTTTAAATTTTATTAAAATCGAATAAAAAATAAATTTCAGGGGGGGCAGGGGGGTGATTGAACTTTCTGAGGTCTAAAATACCAATTTTCAATTATTTACACCCTAAGAAAGCAACATTTTAAATTTTATTAAAATCCAATGAAAAATAAATTTCAGGGGGGGGCAGGGGGGTGATTGAACTTTCTGAGGTCTAAAATACCAATTTTCAATTATTTACACCCTAAGAAAGCAACATTTTAAATTTTATTAAAATCGAATAAAAAATAAATTTCAGGGGGGGCAGGGGGGTGATTGAACTTTCTGAGGTCTAAAATACCATTTTTCAATTATTTACACCCTAAGAAAGCAACATTTTAAATTTTATTAAAATCGAATAAAAAAATAAATTTCAGGGGGGGCAGGGGGGTGATTGAACTTTCTGAGGTCTAAAATACCAATTTTCAATTATTTACACCCTAAGAAAGCAACAATTTAAATTTTATTAAAATCCAATGAAAAATAAATTTCAGGGGGGCAGGGGGGTGATTGAACTTTCTGAGGTCTAAAATACCATTTTTCAATTATTTACACCCTAAGAAAGCCACATTTTAAATTTTATTAAAATCCAATGAAAAATAAAAAAAATAATAATTTGGGGGGGGGGGGGCGCAGAGCGGAAAAATCTTTTCAAATGTCGAATTGTTAGGGGGAGGAAGAGTTTTTATTTTTCATTTTAAAGATTTGATAAATATATTTTTCGTGAAGCGAGTTAGATCCTGTTTTCCAATGCTTTGCTATGGGGTAATTGATAACCCCCAAAAAGGGGGGGGTTCCCTACCCCTAATTCGATATAATGATAGCCTAAAACCACCCCCTGAAAATTCCCTACCCATTAAAAAAAAACTCCATGAAAATCGGTCCAGTAGTTTCGGAGTCTATGCGTTACAAACAGACAGACAGACAGACAGACAGACAGACAGAGATTGTCTTTTATATAATAGTATAGATAAGAAATAAATGTACAAGATACAATAAGTCAATTTGTTTTTGAAAATAGGAGAAATTTTGATTTCCATCCCTTTTTTATCGCCGCCATTTTTAAATTAATTGAGGTAAAAAAATGAGATATATCAATTATCGCATTGTCATGGGACTTAAATAAGTGTAAAAAATGTCAAAACTCTAGGTCAGCGTTTTTCAAAATGTGAGGCGCACCTCCCTAGGGAGGCGCGAATATTATCCACAGCGAGCAATTTTCCAAACTTAGCCAAAATTATTTATTTTATTCTGACGTTTAGGCCACTAGTCTAGGCCATCATCAGGACAGGAGGCGAGAATAAATGAAATTTTAATTGCAAAATTAAAATTGTCATTTATTCTCGCCTCCGGCTCTTAAGAAGGCCGAAACGTCACAATAATTTTGGTTGCATATGACTAGGATTTTTTTGACTCCGCTTTAATATAAATTTATATTATCAGGGCGAATAATTCTCAATTCCAACACTTGATTTTCTTTCTCTTTGAGTTGATTAATCTATATTATAATAAAGCTGAAAAGACGTTTTTTGAATAAGGTACTTCTAGACCACCTAGAGATATGGGGTTTTTTGCATTCGATTCAGAATCATCTAAAACCAAATAGAAAAATCCAAAATCTTAAAAAAAGTTGTACCACTTTTTTTTAAGAGGGGAAAACTCATTTTTTTCGATGTTTTTTCAAAAATTTCACGATATTTTTTCATTTTTTCACTCATATCTTCTAAACGGTTAAAGATATCTTCTATATCTGAATTAGTCAATAATCTGCATTAAATTTTGAAAATGACAAACCTCTTTTAACTATTTTTGAGGTTTGTTTACACATATAAATAATTCGTGCAAAAAGAACCTCATTTTTGATGATTTTGCCGCGGCTTCAGTTCATTTTCATTGTTTTTTTGCTTTAGTATTTATTGTCCAATTTCAATAATTTTTTTTGCGAAATGTTCCTCACATCCTATACTTTAAGTCAGGTAAATTTCATTTTTTTTCATCAACCCCTTCTATTTAATTTTCAAGTGTGAAAAAAAATAACACGAAAATTTTCATTTTTTGAGATGGTTTTTAAACATCTGTGTCTTTAGACAAGCTAGACAATTGCGGTTTTTTTTATTTGATTCAGTACCATCTGCTGACGACTAGAAAAATCCAAAATAATGAAAAAGTTATACCCCCTTTTTTTAAATTACAAAAAACTCATTTTAAGCCGATTATTTTTTTACATTTTTGGCTATATTTTTTGAATGATAAGAGATATCTTCAATCTCATAATTTTGTATTTTTCTACATTAAATTTGGAAAAGAATGAGACCCTTTGCACTATTCTAAGGCATTGTTTAGCGGCTGTGCAACTTTTGGCGTGTGATACAAATTTTTTTTTTATTAATTTTTTTTATATTCATGGCCATATTTTTTAAACGATTATCAATGTCTTAGATATGATTTACTTTTTATAATCTACATTAAATTTCCTATAAAACGAGCCCAGTTTGGACCTGATAAGCCTCTATTTAAGTTCTTTAAACTTTTTCTAAAAATGGAAGAAATTTTTATTTTTTGTTTGTTTGTTTGAAGAGTTTCTTTCAATTTTCGGCTATATTTTTTGAATGGTAAGAGATATCTTCAATCTCATAATTTTGTATTATTCTACATTAAATTTGGAAACAAATGAGCCACATTACAGCATTCTCAGACATGGTTTAGTATACTATCTATTCGTCAATCACGAGACAAACATTTAAGTAGATATTTTTTTTCCGAGATATTTCTATACAATTTTAGCTATATCTTTTTAATGGTAAAAGATATCTTGGATATCCAAAGGTTTTCACATTTTAGATTAAATTTTGTAAAAAATGAATTCCATTTCATTTAATTCAGACATTGTTTAGGGTATTTAAAACCACTTCTAAAATGTAAGAAATTTTTTTTTTGTTTGATTGCTCTGAATGATCCACATTTCAGTATTCTCAGGCATGGCTTAGTATCTAAAATGAACGAAATTATAGATTATTTCAATTTTTTCTTTAGATATCTTCAAAACAGCAAAAAAATCATTTTCAATTCATTCCCTCATAGAGCTTTCCACGACCACAACATTTCATTTGGCTCATATTCTTATTTTTTTTTACTTAGCGCCGGGTATTTTTAACATTCTTCAGACCCGGAAATTTTTCAAACCCTCCCGTACCGACGAACATTTAGTGAATGAATGAATGAATGTCTAGGAATTTTTTTTTTTTTTAAACATTCACACTTTTTTCTCATTCACACTCACATTCACACATTCTTTCAGGCAACTTAGGCCATTTAAGACTTTGACGATGTATGATACCCCTGAATCATACATTGTATAAAATTTCTTTTATTTAATAAAAAGTTTTAAATAATACATCAAATAAAAAAAATAATTATTTAAAAATATTTAATTTTTTTTACATATTTAAATTAATAATAAATAATAAACTTTTTCAGATGTCAGAAAAAAGAAATATTTTAAAATTGTTTATTTTTAACTTTGCCCATCAACCGTAGGTTGAGGTAAAGTTAATGTAATCGTAAAAAAAATCGAAATTTTTCTGAAGCTGCCAAAATGCGTTTTGAGGTCCCCTGAATCCATTTAAGAAGTTTTTGGAATGATGTCTGTCTGTGTGTGTGTGTCTGTGTGTGTGTGTGTCTGTGGTAAATTTTTTCGTCAACGAAAACTCAAAAACTATTTGTTCAATTGTTTTGAAATTTTGCACCCATAAACTAGGGGTAGAGGCCAAGAAGCGAAAAGCTTTTGGTAAACATCGGACCATTAGGGGGGATGGGCAAATATTTTTTCTTACATAACCTATTTTTTTTTTTTATATATTCAGAAACAAGACTTCCTCCCGAGTAAAATGATATATAATATGTATAACATCGGACCATTAGGGGGAGCTCTAGGGGGTGGGGCAAATATTTTTTTCTTACATAACCTATAATTTTTTTTATATATTCAGAAATATTCAGAAACTAGAATTTCTTCTGAGTAAAATGATATATAATATGTATAACATCGGACCATTAGGGGGCTCTAGGGAGGGAGGGCAATATATTCTTTGGGGGCAAAGTTGTGCGCTCGGCTTAGTCCGACCCTTTATTTTTTAATAGGGCCTTGCCCGTACAATTTCATTTGCATGCCCGTCCTCCTAATCAGTTTATTAAAGTGAAATTTAGTCTTGCTACCCGCCCATAATTTTTTCATGGTCTTCAAAACCCACAGGCCGGGCAGGGCGAATATTCAATTATTTTAAATTTGATTCAGTGTATTTTCATTTGGGCAGATATCATATGGGCTTTAAAATTAAGGGGAAAACTACTGATCACGTCCCGAGACGCCGCCCGCCAGGGCCAGTTGGGAATCGGCGCGGCGAAGCCGCGCCTTTCCAACTTGTAATAAATAAACTGACGTTCATAATAATTGAAAAAATTTAATAATGGAAATTGTTCAAATGTGCGCGTTAAACGAAAGGATGCTTTAGGGGAGGTTCGCGTCAATAACAAATAAATAATTTTCGATTGATATTAAATTGATTTGATTTTGTCATAAAATGACTTGAGGGCGTTTTAGATAAAATGCGTTTTTTATTAAGCTTCCAAATGAAGTGAAGTATTCTGAGATAAATAAATGATTTGCTCTCCACTTGCTCTGGGTTTTCTTTTAATTTATATTGAAACTATTTTTTTTTTTCTTTGGCTTAACGACACCGAGAATTGCTAGATGCTATGAAAATTTATATTTATATTAATATTATATCTTGAGTGATGCGTAAAATAATTTTTTTTTTAACTTTAGTAAATTTTCTTAAAATTGTTTATTGAAAATGCGACCTCATTTAAATAATTTTTACTTTCTCATGCCCTATATGGACCCTGTTATGCAATGGTGTGTCAAAGACCAAAAAATTCAAAATTGAGTTAAGCACGGAATATTGTTTCAAATGCTTTAATTAAGGTTCAAACCTCCGTAACTTAAAAATTTTTTCAATTCCCTTCCCTTGACAGCGTAAAACCTCTATTACTTAAAGAACAAAACCTCTGTAACTTAAACAAATATTTTGAGCATAGCCCTCGATAACTTAAAATAATATTTTGGTGACCTCTATAACTTAAAGTATTTCTTTACATATCATCGAAAAAATAGTTGATGCAGAAAATCAAAAATACATGAAGCAGAAAAAATTACTGATTTTTTGTAAGTAAATAAATCTATTAATTTAATTTATATTTAACTAAACTATTCTAAATAAACAAATAGATCAAACGAAATTCCTTTTTCACTCACGTGCCCAAAGTCAATAAACCTCGGTACGTTAAAAATTATATTCAATAACCTCTCTAACTTCAACTCTCGATAAGTAAAAAACTCGATAACTCAAATTTCTAACCGTTTCCCTTGAACTTTAACTTATCGAGGTTCTACTGTAGTATTTTTTTATGAAATATGTCCTAAAAAAATTTATATTTAATGTTACTTGCACAATTGACAAGAAAAATTATTTTATATATATAATCCAATGAAAGCAAAAAACTTTAATGTTGATTTTCTCAAAACTCGATGTTTGGTCTTTGACACACCATTGCATAACAGGGTCCATATATAGGTATAGAGAGAAAGTATTGCGATCATGACAAAAATTTGCATGAAATCATTTTTTATTTTGTGCATTTCTTACTTTTATTTTACCTAAAAATCCGATCCCTAATAATAAGAGGAAACGAACGACTGTCGCTTGAATCACCAAGCAAGAGTTTCACCTTTACAAAAAAAAAAAAAAAATCTTATTAATAAAACTTCCCCTGAGACGCAAAATATTCCTTAAAGAATAAATAAATATTCTGGAGGATTATTATATTCGAGGGTAATATTTATCCATTCTTTTTTCTTTAATCTCCCTTCCCGCTTGCTTCAGGCCTAGACCTCGAGTCGCAATTAAATGCGCACTCGCTGCCGTTTCGTTTGTTGATTGCATTTGACTTGTTTTTCATTTTCAAAATTGACTCTCTAAAGACAAACAGCATACAAAGCTTTTTTCCCCCACTGGGGGTGCTCCCAGGTCGTAGGTCATCATCATCATCAGCATCAGCATGATTGCCAACAGGTCATCTCCGCCTCTGGAGTCAATTGCCGTTTTGGTCCAGTGACTCACACACAGATGCAAATGAGCGCCTGTTTAATATTTAACTCGAAGCAGAGGGCTTTTTTTTATATTTACACCCCTGCCCTTTCACATCGGAGGTGTTGTATTAAAATTAATTTTTTTTTTTGGAATGAACAATGTGTAATTGGATTGGGGTGGGGAATAATCAAAGTTTCGCGTTAAATTTTTTTTTTATCTCAACAGGTTGGTTGTTTAGAGAATCCTGAGTAATTCTTAATTAACCTAGTCTCGTTATCAAAAAACATTACTTAAAACAAAAAAGATAAGAGAGATGTTTATATTTTAGTTGGTGCAATAATTAGAGAGAATTAGAGATTAGACTTGAAAGTCTGAAGATTGTAGGTTTTGGGGAAGATAGACGCAGGGAGCTTGTTCAAATCCCAGGAGGTCATGGGGACAAAGGAAGATAGTTCTTTTTTTAATACCTAGTAAAATTTTGTTGTTAATAAAATATCACTGGTCCGCGAATTTTTTTTTTTTACAAATTTTACTGGTCCGCGGGCCAAAAAAGTTTGAGAAACGCTGATCTTGAGAAATTAAAATTTTAAAAAAAGTTAGTATCATAAAAAAATATCTTGATTTAGTTTGGAAAATTAGACACTCAAAATGTATATTTTTTTTCATTTTTACTTTCTCTTACCTATGTATATATGTAATATATATAGAGGGAAAGTATTGGATTCATGTCAAAAATTCGATGTCGAGATTTTGATGGATCTTCACGTTTTGAGGTCCCCTGAATCCAAAAAAGTGGTTTTCGCGACATGGTCTGTCTGTGGGTGTGTGGGTGGGTGTGTGTACAATTTTAAGCATGAAGGAATTGAGCTACGAGGTTGAAATTTTATATTTAAGTTAAACACCCCCGGGACCGGAAAAATAAGCTTTTAATCAAAATCGGCCAAAGAGTACTAGCACTTTACTGATGTACTTTTTCAGTTTTTTTCGATTTTCTCAAAATTTGCTCCAACGATTTTTTTTTAAAATTCAAAAATCAATTATTTTTTAGATGCTCTTTCAAATGTATATTCTCATTTTGCAATTGAAATCTTCTGAAGACCACTTTACTCTTGTATTTCATAGGGAAGATAGGAGAAATGGTTGCCATGGTAACAAAATATAAATATTTTCCCATACTTATAAATTTTACATCTGGGGTTGGGTAGAAGAGGGATTAAAACATCGGGGTGGAAGGAAGTCGATGATTATTAAGATTTGGAAAGATGGTAAAAAAAATGGAAAATAGATAATTCTACAACGGTATCGTCAAAGTCTTATATGGCAAGTTGCGAAAAGAAGATGAAGTGTGTGTGAATGTGAGTGTGAAGAGAAAAAGGGAAGTAAAAAAAAAAAAAAAATTCATTGTTCAGTACTGTCATGTCGGGAACTAAATATATGTCGACACAAAAATCTGGTGTGACAAGCACAGAACACAACTTTCGATTACCGAAGGTAAGAGAAAGTTGTGTGCTGTGCGCCAGTCACACCAGATTTTTAGTTTTTGAAGGAGTTAATTTGTAGAAAGTTATTGACTTGATGAACTTTTTGAAGTGATATAATAATCTTCTTCTTCTTTCCTAGCCTTATTCCCGCAGTGCGGGGTCGGCGGAATGTGTTTTTCGCGACCGGAGAAATAGAACAGGCTGGCCCGTCGCTCGGGCTGACGCATGATGAAAATATAGAAGGGACAGACATGAAAAGAACAGGACTGCCAGTCCCAGCTCCGGTAGCTTGTGGTCGCCACCCCTGAGCATTGAAGTGATATAATAAAGATGTTAATTTGATTGGTCGCCTTTTTTTCCTCTGAAAATTTATTCAATAAAACAATTTTTAACACTATGCTATTAAAAAATAAAAATTGAATGATTTATTTGAAAGGACAAACGGAAATTATCATAACCCATTAGTTTGATGGATATCAATTTAAATACGAAAGGGTGGCTAAATTCGAGTCAACTCTCTGCTTTTGAAAATTTATAATCTTTATTACTGAGGGGTAAATATAAGATGTCGCCAGCTCTCCGACCAATATTTTTCACTTAAAATTTAGTAAAAATATTTATTAAAATAATTAGAATTAGATTTATGTAGTTTATTTTGAAATAAATTTACTGAGAAAGATTCAAGTAAAAACATCTTTTTTACAGCGTTATTATTTATCGTTCAACTATCAACACCAGGCTTTACCAATCATCATTTACAATTAAAGAAGAGTATGTGATTATAATTATAGACCACATTTTTGTTATTAATTATTTATTAAAAATATAAATACTGTACATCGTTTCGACTGCTTATTCTGCAGTTGTTCTCAAGTACTGTGCACTTCAAGTGAATAAGCAATCAAAACGTTGTACAGTATTTATTTTTTTAATAAATAATTAATACAAAAATGTGCTCTATAATTAAAAATTCCCTTAATTAATAATAATTCAAACCACCAAAGCTTTAATAAAGACATATGTGATTATACTTCCGATGATGATATAAAATTTGAAACGTATTCAATGGAAATATCTATTAGCAAATTAACAAACAAAATTTCGAGTAGTGAGAATATTCAGGCAGCCAAAAGCAATAAAGAAAATTATATTTATCTTTATTTCATACGTTTGTCGACGTTTCGGCCGATATTCCGGCCTTCATCAGGATGAGCTCGAGGCAAACAGCATTTGTTTTGATGAAGGCCGGAATATCGGCCGAAACGTATGAAATAAAGATAAATATAATTTTCTTTATTGCTTTTGGCTGCCTGGATATTCTCACTACTCAATATATATTCAGCCACTCCTCCTGAAATTAACAAAATCTCGTTTTTTTTTTCAATGCAACGCAGTGGCAAGAAGAAAGAATAGCAGCTATCAAGATCATTGTAAACAAGCAATGGCAATCAGCGCTCAATTCCTGGATGGGTGGTCGATGCTGTATTTTTGCAATTCTAGGCGATTTACAAGGAAATCCCATTCACACCCTTCTTTATCCCCCCCCCCCCCCCGCCCCGAATAAGAGTATTAGATCAAACTTTCACTTTGCAAATAGAGAAATCTAATTTAAAATTTGATTATATCTAAATAAAATGGCGAATGAGTGAATCAAGGTTGGGTAAATCGAAAACACTTCTAAGAATGTAAGGTGTATTCTGATTTATTGTGGGGGTGAGGCCTTTCTAAAGAAGATGATTTGAGTGGGGGTGGCATGCCAAAGAACTCAAGAGGTGGGCGATGTGGGGGGGGGGAGGGTGGTTTCTTTCTCTCTCTTCTCTTCACTTTTTGCTTTATCTGCTCTACGGACGCCAATCTCGTCCCAACAGGCGCTTATCAAAATTCCATTTTTCGTGCTGGAGAAAGGACCCTTGTCCGCCCATCTGATATGGAAAAAAAATATTTACTTTCTTTTGAATAATCTAGTTAAAAAGACTCTTTTGTTTTATAGGTTTTTTTTTTTTTTACTTTTTTTTTCAAATGAAAAAGCCAATTGAAAAAGTTACGAAAAAAATAAAAAGATCAAAAGATAAGAATAATTAAAAGTAAAATGGAAATTTTTCTTATCATTTCTTTAGGCCAAGCACACTTGCAGTGTATATGGAGAAAAGAAAGAGATTTAATAGAGCCAAATCAAGTTTTAGATAGTTTTTAATAAAATTTTTGTTGCTAGACGACAATAACAATAACTAACAGTAGTACAGGAAGTTTTGTACTGCTTCTTTCATCTCCTGAATTCAACAATAACTAAGTTCACCCGTCGAGTTGTTCAAAATTTTACTGCCTTCTTCAGGGTAGAATATTAGTGTATCCTATAAAAGACCAACTTCCGCTTATCCCTGAGAGTATTAATAAATTACTCTAATGGTGGCTCAGCACATAATCTGGGTATTTGGTCTATTGTTGGGTATACTATATCCACCTCAACAACTGAAGGAGGCAGTGACATTTTTTAACAACCCCTGTCATGAAGATGGTTGACTTTTAGTCTTCGAAACGTTGACAAAGAAAAAATAAAATAATTCGGGCCGACATATGTCTTCTATTTTATTTATCAAATCTAATGACAAAACATTTTGCTCAATGCCAACGCTCAATGGCAAAACATTTTGCCTAATCGGTGTGAGTTGGCATTGAGCAAAACGTTTTGCTCTTTTGTCCGGAGAAGAGCAACAGTTACCACAATCGTTACGGTTAAGCGTTGCCAAGTACGGTGAAAGTTCAAACCCGAGCAATCACCATGTGGAACGTCCCCCGGTAGCCATCGGTACTTTGTATTTAAATTATATAAATAAATTAATAAATGGCCTCTATAGCCGAATAGGGTTTAAAAAAAGAAAAGAATTAATAACCAAATAAATTAAAGACCGAAAGACATTTGTTTGATAAGACATCGAACGATTTGTGGTTGTCGGGTGCCCACGCGGCATTACCCACACACGATCACTTCATATGTGAACCTCAACTTCCTAGATACGTCGCAATAGAACCATCGGAGGACTGACTTGATTTAGAATTATGAAACCATAACTCTCAATAGTAGGCTTCTCAGCACTGTCTTCTTAAATAATTAATGACAAAGTCGGCGGTTGGGGGGAGGAGGGCCGGCCCCATTTGTAGCCAAGATGACGTCAATTAAATTCTAAAAAACTTGCTTACGTCACTCCCGAATTAGAATTGGACGACCAAATATTAAGGACAACTGAGATTTTCAGGCCGAAACAAAGCGACTAATCATCATTAGAAACGGTCAAAGGGATATTGACTTTTTTATTTTTGCAAAACAAAATGAATTCCTTTACAAGAATCAAGACTTGCATTTAAATAACGCGTTAAAATGTCTGACCTCTGAGAATTGCGATCAATCAAGCAAAAATTACCTAAAAACGTTATTCCCAAGAACTAATATTGTATTAACTATCACTCTGAGTTGAATAACAAGTAAAAACAAACTTATTAATTAGTCATGATTTAATAGGAACTTATGCATACATAATACAAGGCAAATGAAGATTGACGGACTGCAAATTGTAATGCGACTAACAAATTGTAAGAGAAAACAAAACACAAGAGAATAAATTAATTTTTAACACTTCGTAATAACAACAACACATTTCATTTTTTTTTTTTTTTTTTCTTAAAACCTCGTTTGGTTTGTTTATATAATTTATTTTAAGTCAGAGCTGTTAAGGAAACAATTGAAAACTTATTTTTATATTACTGTACTCTGAGATGAAACCTTTAATAATCTACGTACCATGGCGAACATAAACATTTGCACCCTAACAGGTTTGAAATACGCAAAAGAGGAGAGGGGGGGTGAGGGTCTTTTTGGATAGACCATAAACCATCCCTTTGGGCCATAGATAAATTTTAAATAAAACATTTGCGAATTCCTCTTCTAGACACCGATAAAAAACTTAAATTTCAATTTTTAGCTTTTAATGTTTGCTTTTTTTTAATTCCAAGGGCCTACAGGGATTGGAGAAAATAAAAAAAACCTCAAAATATGTGTACTTTCTTTCAGTTTTTGGCTTATATCTCGTAAACTAAGCATATTTTGTGCACCATAATAAATAAGAAAGAGTATAACATTTCAATGATAAGATGAAATTAATAAAAAAGTTGAAATTCTATTAATTTGAGATCAAATTCATTTGATATGAAAAGGCTACGCTATATCGCTATAATTATTGTTCAAAAGGGTTGGTTTATGGCCTCTTCAAAAAAGACCCTCAGAACCCTAGCTCAGGTAAATTCACACAGACACTGCATATATAGCGGTGAGTCAATTGGGCTGCCTAACTAGTAGGCGTCTTTCAAACCTGTTAGGATGCAAATATTTATGTTCGCCATGGTATTTAGTACTTATCAAAGATAAAACTAATCGTTAATTAGGGCTGGTTGCTTCACATCTAATAAACTAGTTATCCCTCGGATAAGCTAGTTGACTATGACTTTCGAAACATTTTTTTCACATTTAGTTAAGCTAATCATATGATTAAATAAGAGCCCAGATTGATTTTAAAAAAGTAATTAATTATTTTAATTTTTAATCTTCTTCTTTTCTCGAGTTATTCCCGCAGTTGCGGGGTTGGCGGCTTTTTTCCCTCCAATCCCCTCTCATTTGTTTTTGCGGCCGGAAAGGATAGAACAGGCCGGCCCATCACACGGTCTGACAGCTGTGAAAATATAGAAAGAAGAGACAGACATAAAGGACAAAGCTCGGGGAGCTCGTGGTCGCCATCCACGTACCCACAAGAGGAGGACCTCTGACCGAAATTATTTATTATTATTATTATATTATTATTATTTTAATTTTTAATAAATTTTATAAATGATGCCTTTATTAAGTTGCTAACTTCAAAACTTTCCTTATACCTCAGATAGCTAATTATAAGTGAAAAAACCTTTTTAAATACTAAGGCAATTAGAACTCTGAAACTGTCAATAACTGTACAGAATACAGGCGCTAAGCAATCAATTATAGAATTTATTTTTTTTGAATACTCCTACAAGACCTGCAGGATCTACCAGTAAACTTCCAGATAAAAATCGATTAAATTTTCTTATATTTTCAAATGGTTGGATGAGAGAAAATTTATCCTGAGGCACTATAATCCAACAAAATTTCCCAAGACCAATACATCCCTCTTTTAAAAGACAGCCATTAAAATAAAAATCTGGTGTGGACTGGCGCATAGCACACAACTTTCTCTTACCTTCGGTAATCGAAAGTTGTGTTCTGTGCTTGTCACACCAGATTTTTTGTGTCGACATATATTTAGTTCCCGACAGTACGGAACATTTGAATTCAGATGAAAAATTTATAAGTATGGGAAAATATTTATATTTTGTTACCATGGCAACCATTTCTCCTATCTCCTCTATGAAGTACAAGAGTAAAGTGTTCTTCAGAAGATTTCAATTGCAAAATGAGAATATACATTCTAAAGAGCATCTAAAAATAATTGATTTTTGAATTTTAAAAAAAATCGTTGGAGCAAATTTTGAGAAAATCGAAAAAAACTGAAAAAGTACATCAGTAAAGCACCTAGTACTCTTTGGCCGATTTTGATTAAAAGCTTATTTTTCCGGTTCCGGGCGGTGTTTAACTTAAACATAAAATTTCAACTTCGTAGCTCAATTCCTTCATGCTTAAAATTGAACACACACCCACACACACACCCACCCCACCCACCCCCCCACCCACCCACACACCCACCCACCCACCCCACAGACAGACCATGTCGCGAAAACCACTTTTTTGGATTCAGGGGACCTCAAAACGTGAAGATCCATCAAAATCTCGACATCGAATTTTTGACATGAATCCAATACTTTCTCTCTATATATATATTACATATATACATAGGTAAGAGAAAGTAAAAACCCATATCACAATCTAATTACATGGGAATTAATAATGAATTAGATTTCCAGAAGACATCGTCATGACTCGAGCGAGATATTTTACAAGAAATTCAATTTAAATTAAAAAAAAAAAAAAAAAGGATAACAAATTACACATATCAAATGGTTTTTTTTCCCACTTGTAATTTGTTGAAATCCAGTTAATTGGTAAATTAATTTGGGAATTTTTTTCTGGTCACTCGAATTGGGTTAACATTGTCCAAGGATTTAATTATTAAGATGGACATCGTTTAATTAACGTTGAAGAATTGGACGTTTGGAATTTTTATACAACCAGAGAAGAGAAGAGAGGGAAGAGGAATTGCCTATCATTTAGGGGGTATTTTGAATTAGCATAGGATTATTACTCGGGGAAAATAAAAAATACTAGATCAGGGGAAAGAATTTTTATTTATTTTTTTTAATACTAATAAAATAAAATAATAATACTGCCACTTCAATAGAGTGTCGTCCGAATAAGAAAGGCATAGTGGTAAAGCAGTGGTTTCCAAACCCAAATCGTGTATCGGACAAATTTGAAGCAGTATTTTTAACGTTTTAACTACAGTATGAAATTTTTGTTTTAGTGTAGTATCACCATAGATAATAGAGAGTATCAATCAATTTTTCTTTCTCAATACTTGTCAATCCAAATTCATCTTCATCCTCGATAAATGGATTCTGTATACATGCAAATTTTGTAATTTTTTTGCCCCCCCCCCTAGAAAAAGCTGGAATTACGCCACTGGACTTTGTAACGGGTCACAAAGACAAAACTTAAAAATTATTCAGGAATCACAGGGACTTTGCAGCCAGGAGATGAAATCAAAAAATCTTTTAATTTCTATTTGTCGACGTTTAGGTCGCCAATCACGCCCTTCATCAGGGCAAATATTGTCAATTATACACGATCTTAGGTATTTTAATATTTATTGCAATTAATTACAATTTCTTTTTACTTTGATATGATTTTTTTGAATAAGAGACCTCTGAGCAGCAAGCAAATCATAATATTTTTGTACATATCAAAGTAAAAAGAAATTGTAATTAATTGCAATGAGTATTAAAAAACCTAAGATCGTGATAATTGACAATATTTGCCCTGATGAAGGTCGTGATTGGCGACCGAAACGTCGGCAAATAGAAATTAAATAAAAGATTTTTTATTTAATCTCCTGACTGCAAAGTCCCTGCGAATCCTGAGTAAATCTCCACAGCCATAAAACATCCATTCAAAAATTATTATGAATAAAGTTTTTTGTTGAAATATTTACATTTTTGCGTTATATCGGCTAGATTTTTGTTAGAATAATAATACATAAAAAATTTTTGAACATCTTTTATTTTTTTAATAATTTAAATAATTTACACAATGTTATGAAAGAAAAATATTAAAAACAAAAAAAAGTTTAGAAAACACTGTCGGCCTTAGTTTGGATAACTCGTGCTCGTTAATCCAATTGATGGATTTTTTAAAATTTTGTGGAATGCTCTTATTTGAGAAAAAAAGGATTTTATGCCCGTACACGTGGCTCAGTGAGAATTAGCTTCTCATGTCTAGTGTCTCGGGTTCGTTTCCCGTCCCAAGCGAAAAATTTATTTCATTTGAAATGGATACCAATCATTTGAAATAAAAGGCATTCATAGATGCAAAAAAAGACCTTAAATAAATTAAAAAAAAAAAGGATTATTTCTGACTCAATGATCAAAAATGATGATTTGAAACTGATATTTATAAACAGGATAATTCGTTAAGGGCATTAATTAAATATCGTTGATTTTCTTCTTTTTTTATTCTCTCATTAATATTCATTCCACTTTCATTCAATCAATGCATAAAAAATGTTATTATCTATTTATAATACATATTATATTTAAAAATATCCGAAAATAAAAAAGACCTCTAAAAGCGTTTGGTACTAAAATAGTTTTTTTTTTAATTCTTTTTGTAACTGGGGCGAATTTTTTTTTTAGTCTATTAATTGTAAACAGAGATTTAATTTTAAAATGGTGGAGAAATTTTCAATTATTGAAAGAAATTTTTTATCTTTTTTTATATTTGAATAATAGCTTAGCCTATCTCGATCATTACTTGCTGATTGGGACCTCTCTATTGTTAATTGAATTAGGGTGATTTATAAAATATGGGAGGAATCATCCATCCCCTTTTCCCCTTATTCAGGTACCGCGATAAAAATTTGAATTGGATACAGTTGGTATAAATCGAAATTACTGAGTTAAAAATATAACTAAACTGTTTAAAAGTCCTATGGCCTCAGATGCTGAAAAAACTTTAAAACCAACCATTTATTTTATCAATATGTAATTTGTTTATACAAATTTGTTTCAGGCGAATTTGACTATATTAAAGTATATTTACAGACTGCAAATGGACTTACACCACTTTCAAAATTAGCCAATTGTAAACTTTTTTTTTGATTTGAAAATCAAATATAACTTAAAATACACTTCGTATAAATCCAATTTTGTTCACAAATAATGACACGATATAAAATAGAAGTGGTATTTTTAATTTTAGGCGTTAATCACATTGTTAAAATTACAAGATGTTCGTAGTACTTATGCTCTGCATGTTGCCACTGTTTTGAAATATTCATTATGCACCGGG
>JAKCPI010003155.1:0-18054 GCA_023213315.1 Euborellia annulipes
AAGTTTAAACCCCTATATATTCTGAACGGCTAATCAGATCAGACTAAATGGGATGTCATTTGGTGCAGAAAGAAAACCTCTAATAGAATAAATAAAAAAATCCCGAGTAATTAACTCCTAAAATTGGTTTTTTCTCGAAAAACCTCATTTTTTAGGCAAAAAAATATCGAAAAATAGCTCTAATTGTGCAACGCATAGCGACTTGACCATAAAAGCTACATTAAATCTAAATATAGTTTTAGAAAGAGTGGTTCAATACCCCAGGGCTTTTTTCTTTTTTTGATATGAACTCATTTTACCGCATGAGAGCACTTGGCGGGATTTCGTTTTTCGAAAATTTAAACCCCTGTAGATTCCGAACGGCTAATCAGATCTGATTAAATGAGATGTCATTTGGTGCAGAAAGATAACCTCTAATAGAATAAATAAAAAAATCCCGAGTAATTAACTCGAAAATTCCGGTTTTTTTCTCGAAAAACCTCACTTTTTAAGCATAAGTCGCCCTTAATGGATAAAAAAAAGCCACACCTGTCATATATTGTTTCAATGAAAATGTTTGAACATGTTTATTTATGAAAACAAACTACTAGTAAAAAAAAAAAAAAAAAACAATACTTTCTCTCTTTATATTTTAATATAGGTAAGAGAAAATTTTTTTTTTGAAATCAAGCAAAAGACGTTGTCACGTTAAAAAGCCACCGGCTGTGTAGAAGCACAGCTAACACCTAATTTTTTTTTTAGGGAGACTAAAATTTTTTTCTCCCTCAAGTGCAAATTATTTGACCTCTTTTACTTTCTCTTACCTATGTATATATGTAATATATATATTGAGAGAAAGTATTGGATTCATGTCAAAAATTCGATGTCGAGATTTTGATGGATCTTCACGTTTTGAGGTCCCCTGAATCCAAAAAAGTGGTTTTCGCGACATGGTCTGTCTGTGTGTGTGTGTGCGTGGGTGTGTGGGTGTGTCTGTGTTCAATTTTAAGCATGAAGGAATTGAGCTATGAGGTTGAAATTTTATATTTAAGTTAAACACCCCCGGGACCGGAAAAATAAGCTTTTAATCCAAAATCGGCCAAAGAGTACTAGTACTTTACTGATGTACTTTTCAGTTTTTTTTCGATTTTCTCAAAATTTGCTCCAACGATTTTTTTTTAGAATTCAAAAATCAATTATTTTTTAGATGCTCTTTAAAATGTCTCATTTTGCGATTGAAATCTTCTGAAGACCACTTTACTCTTGTATTTCATGGGGGGGGATAGGAGAAATGGTTGCCATGGTAACAAAATATAAATATTTTCCCATACTTATAAATTTTACATCTGAATTCAAATGTTCCGTACTGTCGGGAACTAAATACATGTCGACACAAAAAATCTGGTGTGACAAGCACAGTACACAACTTTCGATTACCGAAGGTAAGAGAAGGTTGTGTGCTGTGCGCCAGTCACACCAGATTTTTTTTTGGATGCGAGTCTCATCCCATTTTTTCAGACTCTGGTTTCGGCCGGCCGAAAGGTTCGGCCACTTTTTGGTCGAAACCGAAACTACGGCCGAAACCATGATTTTTGGCCGAAACTGGCCGAAACCGTAACCGAAACCGAATATTCGGTCGGTTCCTAGAAAAAATCTCTGAGCTACGAGCTCAATTTTTAAGTTATAAGTAGAGACCGGAAAAAAAGCAAGCCTTTAAAAAAATGGTAAAAAAGTTATTAAATAAGCATAAAAGTTGAAAAAAAAGCATCTCATAAGCACCTTCTACTCATACCAATGGCAGATACAAAGGGGGGGGGGAGTAAGTATAGTAATTAATTTTTAATATAAAATTTTAAAAATTATGCTTAAAAATTTTATTTTTATATATGTAGGAAGGGAAAATGGCCAATAATTTTTTGAGTTGATCCTTAAAAGGACCTTTGTTTTAATTATGTACATAGACATTACTTTTGTTAATAAGAATATTAGCCCTGATAAGGACTGTTTAAAAATATTGCTTTTGCTAATAATTAATTGTAACAACACCTTTTGCTAATAATTAAATTGGCCATTTGGGTCAAAGGGAATAAATGAGACAATGAGAGAGGGCGACGGCACAAACCTGATGCGGAACGCCGCTAGGGCGCTCCGGGAGATGTTGCTCCAACGATGACATATGGCAAAAGAGGGAGAGACTCCGAGCCGTCGACCTTTTATAGCCTCGGTTCAAAGCGGAGACGGAGAGGGGCGGAGCCCCTCTGAGAGCATCAAAGAGCGGACATGCCAGTTAGGTCTCTTTAAAAGGGCCCCAACCTGATTCGGAAGTCAGTGCAAACCACAACGATCGCCAGACGGGTGTCCATGTGTCCATGCATTCACAAGTCGACGACAGAGGTCACTAGACGAGTACCCCTGTATCTGAAGACGACGACGGTGGAATCAGGCTGATTCCACATTACGACGGAATAATCGGCGAACAGACGGTTCTCCATTATTCAAAGACGACTACAAGCCCAGAGGGACAGAGGGTCCGCCACTATCCAGGGAAATTGCCGGAGAAGACACCATCATCAGCTAAGTGCGCGTCGCGTTTTCTCTCGCAGTCTCATTATTCCCACGCAAGTACAATTATAGTGCCGCTTCTTTTATGTAAATATAGTTACTGTGCCGTTTTATTAACTTTTTATAAACTTCTAATTTGAATTAATTATTCATCAGTGTAAATAGACCTTTTTTTTATTTTATTAATTTTTATATGTAAATAAACTTTATTTTACATTTATTAATAAACCAACATTTAGAATTGTAAATATATTTTTTCGCATTTTATTTTACAATTCCCTACAAAATTTGGGGGCTCGCGCCGGGATATGAATTTTTAATTCGGGAATAGACGTTACCTCGCGCCGAGATTCGATCAAATTGCCGGGAATGATGAAACAAAAGTGACTATTTGGAGTGAAACTCAAAAAGAAAAATAATTGCGTCCGTGTGTGTAAATTGACTGACCGTTGACGAACAATAGTGTTTTTAAGACTTAAAGGTCATTGACCAAAAAAGCCAAGAGTGCCTTTGTGTGCGTGCACAAAGGACGAAAACTGTGAAAGTGCTTTGTGTGTGCATTTGCTCGTGGACCTGTTTGACTTTAAAATTTATTCCTTTTTAAAATATGGCGATTAAGAAAAAATTTAGAAGAATGACTCTCGGGGAAATTCCCCAGGTGGCTAAAAGAATCGATAGGGCAAACTTTCGGATTATCAAGAAATTTTATTATCTCCTTTATGAAGAACAGTCAAACAAATACAGCCGATGCCGGGTCAGAAAATTTCAAGAATATGACATACTGGATGGTTCAAGGGAATTTAAAAGGAAGCTAAAATTTATCAAAGCGTTTTTTTCGGAGGAAGACTTGTTCGACATAGTCCTTTTTGTGTTGGGCTACCATCCACAAGACGACGTGGACATTGCCGAGGAACTGCTGGAGAACCTGTGCTGTTTGCGTAACATCCAGGACTGGCACGATTCGCTCGACGACGACGAGGAAGAGGAAAGCGAGGATGCAGAAGACGTCTCATCCCCTGCGGACGATGTTCCCCTATCCCCTGCAGACGGCAACCCGCAAGACGCAGAGCTTTTGCCTAGCTCATTAGGCAACACGAACGACGGCGACGACGAAGGAGATGTGAGTATTCTGCATATCTCCTTAAAACCGAACGACAATGACGACGATGATGATGAAAAAGAGGAGTCCGACGGACAACGAGATGAAGGTGAAAACGTTGAAGAGGCAGACGGCCGACCAGACGTGGAGCTTTCGCCTATCTCGTTTGGTGACTCAGACGACGACGAAGATAGAGAGGATGTAAATGAAAATGAACATGAAACAAGAGAAGATGAAAGACGAAATTTAACAAGCGATGAAAATGAATTTGAATTTATTTATGACGATTTAGAGGAAGAAAAAATAGAAATGAATGACGATGAAAACAAAAATCAAGATGAAATTAATCAAGAAGACGAGATTACCAGTGAGGTCAAGACAGATTGCTGTATATACAATATAGTCGAGAAGAAAAGAAATGACGAAAATAAAATGAAGAAAAATGCTGAAATTAAAGAAACGAAGAAAGAAGTCGAGAAGAGTGAAGAAAAGAAATCATCTGAATTAAAATATCTCGATTTAGATGAAGAAAGAAGAAAAGTGAATTTCGATGAAAATAAAATTCAAGATAAAATTAATCTGAAAGACGAAAGATTGATGAAAGAAGATGAAAATTTAGAAGAAAAGAAGATCAGAGTCAAGAAAAGAAGAGACGTCGCTCTTGACTCCAAGAGCCAGGCGTCAAAGGCCTCAACGAAGACGCGAGAGGCGGGGCTGTGTAATGATTTGTTTCAGGTAAATCAACCTCTTCGAGCCCGCGAGTGGACCCAGAGACGGGAGGTCCACAGGAAGGCGACCATCGATGAGTCGAAGGAGGACGATGGAGGGAAACAACAGAGTCGCGACTGGAACCCTTGGGAGCGTCCCATTCATCGCAAAACAAGGCGGATGAAGGATGACGTGCGCCTTACAGGATCGGCAACCAGGTAGTACACCCGGTGGCCGGGGCGTCCACCCTTCAGGATGGCCGAGTTGTAGGAAAGGAAAATGGCCATTATTTTTTTTGAGTTGATCCTTAAAAGGACCTTTTGTTTTAATTATGTACATAGCATTACTTTTGTTAATAAGAATATTAGCCCTGAAAAGGACTATTGGTTTACAGTTACTTTTATATAATTTAGCCCTGATAAGGACTGTTTAAAAATATTGCTTTTGCTAATAATTAATTGTAACATCACCTTTTGCTAATAAATTAAATTGGCACATTTGGGTCAAAGGGAATAAATGAGACAATGAGAGATAGTATCGATACTCGGTCCACGTACGCGACGATTAATTAGGTAGGAAGAACATTTACATATATTTGTTCTTATTATAGAAATAAGTGGAATGGTTTCTACCAGTGTATTTTAATTTTTATTATTGGAGTGTTTAACAGGGAAACAGTTGGAGCCACAAGTGCCTTATGTGCTCGTGAGTGGAGCTCTAAGTTTAGTCAACCAAACCAATATTTTAAAAACAAATAAATAATCATTTTTTAATGCTACTAAAGGGGAAAGTTATTTTAAAGACAATACTTCCCATTGCTAAGCATTTTGGTTGCCTTTGGTTACTCTCGAAAACATCAGGCACTTGTGGCGCCGACTGTACCTGTAGAACTGAATTTTTTCTTACTTGTTAGTCGTAATTGTTTTTTTTTTTTTGTTCCATTTGATATGCTACTATATTCTAATTGTTTTTTTATTAGATCAATAATATCAGCACTTACTGCATTTTGCTTATCTTTAATTGTTCAAAAAAATCTGGTGTGACTGGCGCACAGCACACAACTTTCTCTTACCTTCGGTAATCGAAAGTTGTGTTCTGTGCTTGTCACACCAGATTTTTTGTGTCGACATATATTTAGTTCCCGACAGTACGGAACATTGGAATTCAGATGTAAAATTTATAAGTATGGGAAAATATTTATATTTTGTTACCATGGCAACCATTTCTCCTATCCTTCCCTATGAAATACAAGAGTAAAGTGGTCTTCAGAAGATTTCAATCGCAAAATGAGAATATACATTTTAAAGACCATCTAAAAAATGATTGATTTTTGAATTTAAAAAAAAATCGTTGGAGCAAATTTTGAGAAAATCGAAAAAAACTGAAAAAGTACATCAGTAAAGTACTAGTACTCTTTGGCCGATTTTGATTAAAAGCTTATTTTTCCGGTCCAGGAGGATGTTTAACTTAAATATAAAATTTCAGCCTCATAGATCAATTCCTTCATGCTTAAAATTGAACACAGACACACCCACCCACACACACACCCACACACACACACAGACAGACCATGTCGCGAAAACCACTTTTTTGGATTCAGGGGACCTCAAAACGTGAAGATCCATCAAAATCTCGACATCGAATTTTTGACATGAATCCAATACTTTCTCTCTATATATATATTACATATATACATAGGTAAGAGAAAGTAAAAATTGACCGATACGAGTAAGTATCGATACTTTTCAATCGATACCGAGTAGGTACTCGATACTTTGCGATCGATACCTGTATCGAGTAAAAGTATCGATACCTCAGTAGTATCGTTTCATCCCTAGGCATTAGAGTGAGATATGACGTTAATTTTAATTTTTATATTTTAAATTTCTATAAACGTTTGTTTACATTAAATAAATATTTTTATGTAATGAAAAAAATCCCGCAAGCTCAGGATTTGAACATGGATCTTCTTTGTAGAAGACGTCATCATAGCCCGCTACACCAGCGAGCCTCCAATTTATACTACTGTATTCAATATTAAAAGTTGAGACTCTTGGCTAATAAAAATTAAAAACTTTAGTTGATTTACCTTACGAGTATTTAATTATTTCATGATATAGTAGATTAAGTTTTCTTAAAAAAAAAAAAAAAAAAACTAGTGTTCCACTTCAATTATCGAGCAGTTAATTTATCATAATTCTCAGAATGTAGGAATAATTAGTTGGCTTCCTCCCCCTCCCCTCTCCCTTTTGTTTTTAAGAGATCTCTTTACCTCTCTGTCTGCCTTTCTTTATCTTGCAATAAATAACTCTTTCACATTTCAGGCACAAAGTGGGAGTTTAAAAGAGAGATCAAAGAATCAAAGAAATATTTATCTTCCGCTTGTCTAATGATTCATTCTTTTCCCTTTACCTAGATGATTATTTACTATCCATCAGAGGACTCGCCCCCTATCAAGCCATCAATTAAAAGTTCTAAACCTTTTAATATGCATTTTGAAGGCGTTTGAAGTGAAATGTAACAATCATACCTAGCTATAAATGGATGAATATGAGACAGTTATTCTTTTGATACTTAATCGAGTCAGGAAATGTTTGTTTATAATCATAAGAAGATCTACAAAGGGGGGGGGGCGTAATTCCCTCTCTCCAATTTTCGGTTTCATGTCAAAAATTCGTCGAGTGTTTGATGGATATATTCGTTTTGAGATCCCCTGAATCCAAAAAAGTGGTTTTCGTGGTGGTCTGTCTGTCTGTCTGTGAACAAAATATCTCAAGAACGAAAAGAGCTAGGAGATTGAAATTTTATATTTAAGTTAAGTACACCCCTGAGACCACGAAGCTTTTGAACAAAATTGACCAAAGAGTACTAGTACTTTACTGACGCATTTTTTCAGTTTTTTTCGATTTTCTCAAAATTCGCTCCTTCGATTTTGATTAAAATTCATACATCCATTATTTTTTAGATACTCTTTAAATTTTGGAGTTTAGGCTTTCACAGTTGTTATCATTAGTAAAAGAATTAGATTTTCGGTTTAACTGTGGTTTATTTGTAAAAATTACAACGTTTCCGCCACTCATTCTGTGGCCTTCTACAGGTACAATTCAGCTAAGATTACAAAGGTTGTTACATCTGAGACAATCTCAATTGAGTTCAATCAACCACAGTTAAACCGAAAATCTAATTCTTTTACTACTCTTTAAATTGTATATTCTCATTTTAAAAATATATCGGAGGAAACCAGGGGCGCCGGAACGAATTTGAGTCAGGGGGGCAAAAATTTTTTTTTAGAAAATTAAAATAATTTAATATGTTAAAATATTATAAAACAAAAACAAATCTACTATAAAACTTTAAAAAATTTAAATAAAATCCATATTTTAATAAAATTAATATTTTAAAAAATTTGGTAGTGATTTTATCAAAAATTTTTGGAAAAAATTTGGAAAAAAATGAATTTCTTACTCTTTTAATTTTTTTTAATTTAGAAAATTTTATTTTTCAAAAGTAAAAATATATCATTTTTAAAAATAAATGAAATAAAAAAGAAATTTTGCCCCCCCTCTGCCCCCCCCCTGTAGGATGCCAGGGGGGCAATGTACCCTTGCCCCCCCCCAGTTCCGGCGCCTATGGAGGAAACTAAACATATATCGACACAAAAAATCTGATATGACAAGCACAGAACACAACCTTGGGTAAGAGAAAGTTGTGTGCTGTGCGACTAATCACACTAGATTTTGGAGAAGTGGGGGTTCTTCTTCTTCTCACCTATCCAGAAGTGGGGGGTGTTGGTATGAAACCAACTCCGGCCCTGAATGCCATTATTAGTTCTCTTAATAGTTGACTGGCAAAGTAGGCCCCTCGAGTGAGTCACATTGACTGGTTTTACTTTACCCTTATTTGCTTAATAGTTCATATTTTATTTTATTTTTTTCAATTTTTTAAACATCATTTTCAATATTTAATTTTGGATTATATATATCATTTCTATCTTATATTTTGATGTTTTTATTTTATAACCTGGTCTCTCGATCTTTTCAATTTCCTTGGTTTGAATATAATACTATAAATGTCAGAAAAAAAGTAAATAAAAAGTTTATAAATCATTTATATGAATATGCATACACAGGACTCGATCTACGTATAACACGAAAACAGATCTCTTATCCAAAAGACAGATAAAATTCTTAAAAGTCACCCACGCCTATTACTTTTAGGAAAATTTAAAAAAAAATCCGGTGTGACTGGTCCCACCAGATTCTTTGTGTCGACACAAAATTTCCGGTAGTACATTAGAATTCAAGATGTAAAATTTATAAAGAGGACTAGGTACTGTATTTTGTTACCATGGGCTATGAAGTGCAAGAGTAAAGTGTGCTTCAAAAGATTTCAAGGGCACATTGAGAATATACATTTAAAGAGCATTGATTTATGAATTTTAATCAAAATCATTGGAGCGAATTTTGAGAAAATAGAAAAAAAAAAAACTGAAAAAGTGCATCAGTAAAGTACTAGTAATTGGGGAAGGACCGGAGAATAAAAGCCAGCATTTGATGGACTCCTCTCACATCATCTTTAATTTGTAGATTGGTAAAGATGATCAAATAAATGCTGGCTTTTATTCCCTTATACATCTTCCAATTGTGTACTAGTACTTTTTGGGCGAATTTGTTCAAAAGCTTCGTGTTACGTCCCAGGGGGATACCTAACTTAAATATAAAATTTCAACCTCCTAGCTCTTTTGGTTCTTGAGATATTTTGTTCACATACACACACACACAGGCAGACCACTTTTTTGGATTCAGGGACTTGAAAACGTGTATATCCATCGAAATTTCGACATCGAATTTTTGACATGAAACCACTTCTTTCTATCTATATATATTAACATATATAGGTAAGAGTAAGTAATAGGCATATTAAATTCAGATTAGGCCAAGACAATTAAAATAAAATAGGCTCCTTAATTGTTTTCGGCATGGTCATTCATTGCATTGTAAACTTCTTCTGTTTGGTTCATCAAAACGTTTCCTTTATGAATGATTTTTATTTTAAGAGCGCGCAACGTAAGATAAAAATACCTCTGTGGGGTGGCAATTTATAAAGTCCTCCTTTGAGGAGAGTTAATTAAAAAGAAATCAACAACATTTTATTAATAAACCTGAAATGAGAATCGATGAAGGTCCCAACTCACCCTCCTCCCCTCCTCCCAGCTCTATTCCTAACACACACACACACACACACTCACAAGGAGAAGATTCTTATTATAATTTGTTATCTCTTCATTTCAAAATAAAAATATGCGACGCTTAGAATATCCTTGAATTTATTTTTTGTTTTATTTAAGTTATTATCCCCTAGCGCGGGATTACGGCGAAAACAGGAAATTTGAAATTGAATTATTTTTGAATATATATTTTTTAAATAAATTTTTAATCTAATTTAGGGGCCGATTGCTTCACGTCTAATTAACTAGCTATCCCTCGGATAAGCTAGTTGACTATGACTTTCTATTCTTTTCACATCTAGTTAATCTAATCATATTATTAAATAAGAGCTCAGACCGTAGTTAGTTAGTTAAGACCCAAAGTTCGGTGTAAGGCTTAACTAAGGGGAAAAATTAGGAACACAAGCAAACTTGTTTGTTTATTTATTTATTTATTTATTTAATTGAGGTGTATAGGTGATAATACAATTTATTTAAGGTTCAGGAAATCCCAAATGAGCAACGCAGCTAGTCGTTTTTTCAATTTTTATTTAAATATAATGTGCCAGGGCCAACGTTTCGGTCGCATATAGGACCATCATCAGGGCCAAGCCATTGTCAGTTTATTATTCCTCTTGGTCATATTGGTCAAAGAAATTATTAATAATACTACAAATTCAATGACCAAATTGTTAGATACAGTGTGTTATTATGGACTGAGAGTAAGTGAATAGCTGCGTTGCTCGTTTGGGATTTCCTGAACCTTAAATAAATTTATTTTTTTGGAAATTTTTAAATTTAAATTAAAAAATTAATGAACTTTATTTAATTATTTTAATTTTTAATAATTTTTTTATAAATGATACCTTTAGGCTATTAAGTTGCTAACTTCACAAACCTTATATTTAAGTTAGCTAATTATATGTAAAAAAATCTGGTGTGACTGGTGCACAGCACACAACTTTCTCTTACCTTCGGTAATCGAAAGTTGTGTACTGTGCTTGTCACACCAGATTTTTTGTGTCGACATGTATTTAGTTTCCGACAGTAGGGTACAATTGAATTCAAGATGTAAAATTTATAAGTATGGGAAAATATTTATATTTTGATACCATGGCAACCATTTCCCCTATCTTTTCTATGGAGTACAAGAGTAAAGTGGTCTTCAGAAGATTTCAATCACAAAATGAGAATATACATTTTATAGAGAATCTAAAAAATAATTGATTTTTGAATTAAAAAAAAAATCAGAATGATGAAGGAAGAGAGGATGTCAGCCAAAAAAGGAGCCTCTATCGAATAAAAATCTCCAATCAGAAAACGTTTCGGGTTTAATTAGATAAAACCATCATCAGTTCTTTAGAGCTGAAATGAGCATAAATAATAATTGTAATACAACAACATAAAATATTTTTTTAAAAATTATAAAAAACATCAGCTCTAAAGAACTGATGATGGTTTTATCTAATTAAACCCGAAACGTTTTCTGATTGGAGATTTTTATTCGATAGAGGCTCCTTTTTGGCTGACATCCTCTCTCCTTCATCATTCTAATTGCTGAACAGCCACTTCTATTATCAACAATAAAAAAAAAATCGTTGGAGCAAATTTTGAGAAAATCGAAAAAAACTGAAAAAAGTGAATCAGTAAAGTACTAGTACTTTTTGGTCGATTTTGTTCAAAAGCTTCGTGTCACGTCCCATGGGGGTGCCTAACTTAAATATAAAATTTCAACTTCCTAGCTCTTTTCGTTCTTGAGATATTTTGTTCACAGACACACAGACAGACACACACACACACAGACAGACCATGTCGCGAAAACCACTTTTTGGATTCAGGGGACCTCAAAACGTGAAGATCCATCAAAATCTCGACATCGAATTTTTGACATGAATCCAATAATCTATATATATATTACATACTAGACGCAAAGCCCCGCCTTCGGCGGGGCTTTCCGTCTAGCAGGGAGCTGAGCCCCCTGGACCCCCTTGCTCGCCTACTTATATACATACCGGTACATACGTTTTTCCCAATTCATTTTTATAATATATAGATTATTTTAATGGTTAATTATTCATGAACTTAAGATTTTTTGTGAATAATATCCTTTCCGGGACTCTCCCGGTACACAGACACGCCGATATTTTAGAATTCAAAATGTAAATAAATAAAAAAAATCGTAAACATGGGTAAATATTTATATTTTGTTACCATGGCAACCCTTTCCCCTAATTTTTATTTTTTTCTTATTTAAACGGTTAATTACTCATTAACTTATTGTTATTTGTGAAACAAAACCTGTCCGGGACTCTCACAAACATACACAGAAAATTTCATCATAATTGGTTCAGTCGTTTAGGAGGAGTTCAGTCACATACACACGTACAGAAGAATTATATATATAAAGAATATAAATATACATAGGTAAGAGAAAGTAAAAAAACTTAATTTTTTTAAAACTCGAACGTTAAGCGTATTCTTGTTTACTATATCGATGATTTGCTATCGGTCGCATAAATTCGCTAGTTGACTAGAAGTTAAGTGGTCCTTAGTATATTAAACCCTTTATACACAGGTGTTCACAATTTATCTGAGCCAATGGAGAGAGGGAAGGGGGGGGGTGGTTTCATAAGATTATGACTAGTGATCTCAACCAGGAAAAATACAGTAGAAATAAGAGGGTGAAGGAATTCAAGAGATTTCGACAGTTTTTTCTTTATAGTTATCGTCAAATATTTATTTATATTCATTTTTTTTATATGCCCTCCGATGCCGAAAGACAAAAAAGATATCTAAATATTGTAAAAGTATTAAAAATATTTTATTTAAAAGTGAATCCATTTTCCTATACTGCTTGTTAAAAAAATTTTCCCCTCTTTTAATCGATCCGTAATAATTTACTCGTTCATAAAAATTAATATTATCCTTAAGAGCGGCTAGTGTCGCTTTAGTAGGATACGAGTTCTTATCCGAACAAGTGTCTTTGAAAGAAGAGGATCCTCCAAAACCTCAACAAGTGCTTGATACTTGGTGAGATGCTCAAGAGTCAAATTAGGTGAATAAAAAGGTGCACGTCCCAGGATAAGACGCCACCGTCAATCCATAATGGCTCTCTCCTCTCTCAATATTAAATTCACCCTAACTTATGCCTCCTTCGGGAGACCTGCCAGGCTGAATCCCTAATGGGGAGACGATATTGTCCGGACATTCTCGGCCGATGCTCGAAACTTATAAAACATCCAGGAATTTTTCATCAGAGAGAGACCTCCTCATTCCCTCCTTTTATGCTGGTGCTGCTGACTCGTTCGCTTTCTCCCTCCCCCTGCGAGAGAGAGATCAAGGATTGGTTCTGGTCCATTGACACTTAATGAGCCTCGCTAGGCAACCCGAGTTTCATCCGGCATTGTTCTTTTAATAAACAATTTTTCGGAGGCTGTGTATTTGGAAAAGTATCTCATTATCGTCTCACTCTCTCCTTATCATTATTTTTTTTGAATATCATTAAAATAATAATTTTCACATTTTCACTTGTTATAAATTTAAATTTATTAATTTGATATTCTATTTTTATTTTTTATCTTACGAGATCATACATAAATGAATATATATTATCTGAAAAACAAGAATTTGTTTTTACACTTGTAATTTTGCTTTGTTCTTCAAAATATGTTTATTATTTGAGTTTTATAATGTACTCCACCCATTTGGGTGCATAAATTATTTCTTCCTTAACCAACTCATTGATGGAGGTTTCCACTAAAAGCTCCAGATGCGATCCTTAAAAATAATTTCTGCAAGCTGGTCATATGGGATGCCTACGTTCAAGGATGAAAGAATTTATCCATCTCATGATATCGGATAAATAAATAAATAGTTTAGTGGATTATTGACATTTTTTTATTACTTTGAAACTGTTAATCAGTATACTTTTGTCTTACTTGTTAGCGCCATAAGACAGTGGCAGAGTACTCGCTTCTTGTGCTAGGGGTTAGTCCGTCCCAACCGACAAAAATTGATTTCAATAGATGGAAGCCTGGCCACACCTTTTACGGTTCTTACGACCTGGTTAATATTTATTTTTTTATATTAGTAATCTTCTAATCCTCTTCACTTTTAAATAAAATAATTTTGTTTTCGGATTAACTGTGGTTTATTTTTAAAAATTACAACGTTTCAATTTCTTATTCTGTGGCTCTTCAGGTACAATTCAGTTAAGGTTTTTACATCTGTGACAATCTAATTTGAATTTGAATCTCAATACAAATTAGATTGTCACAGATGTAATAATAACCTTAACTGAATTGTACCTGAAGAAGGCCACAGAATGAGGGACCAAAACGTTGGAGCTAATTTTTATAAATAAACGACAGAAAGCCTAAACACCAAAACTTTTCACTTTTTTATTTTAATTTTTACTTTTGAGGAATATAGGCTATTAATAATTTTGTTTTTCCGTAAGAGTCAGGTCAAGGGCGTATATAGGGGGGGGCGGGCTCCCTCGCCCCCCCCGAAATTTCCCAAACACATACAAAATATGGAAATACAGACATCAGCGCAATAAATTTTTCCGCAGGATGGAAAACTTTGGTTCCGCAAAAAGAAAAAATTTCGTGTGAAAAAATTTAGTTTCTTTAAAAAAAAATTTCCGCAGAAAAATTTTTGAGTTCGCCCCCCCCCGAAAAATTTCTATATACGCCCATAAGTCAGGTAATGAGCAAAGCAAATGAATTGCGTTGTTGCTGTTGCTATTGCTTATGCTATGCGTCGCTCAGCTGACGAAGCAGAGGTCTTCGCCAGTGCCTGGCTGTACATGGCGGAGTCAGGATGCTACGCCTCTTCTTGTTTTTCCTTTTCTTCTTGAACATCTCAGCCCTAAACTGTCCGCTTTCTTGTCGTTGTAATCAGAACTCTACTTGGCGAGTTCACGATTATTTTCAACCTGTTGATGTTGGCCCTTCTCAGGAATGTTTTCTTAAGAATTTATCAGAGGTACCACATCCGATTGATGATGAGGTCGTCATTTTGCAATTACACAACAATAACATTTCAAAACTTGAGGTAAATATCTCCTACGGATAAGGGAAGTGGGTTTAACTTTTTGGATTCGTAATCAATAATATTAAAATTTTTAATTTAACTTTTATTGGCAGTTAAAGGACTGGATTTTTTTAATTTAAAAAATATATTCTAAAAAAAAGTTAAATCCCAGTACTCCGCATATCAACTTATACATTTTGTGTATTAAAGCTTTTGTGGTTTGAATGATTTTATTAGGGGGAATTTTTAATTATAGACCACATTTTTGTATTAATTATTTATTAAAAATATATGCTGTACAACGTTTCCACTCACTTCATTTGAGTCGGAGCAAGTGCACAGTACTTGATAACTGCAGAATAATCAGCCGAAACGTTGTACAGTATTTATATTTTTAGTAAACAATTAAAACAAAAATGAGGTCTATAATTAAAAATTCCCCCTAATAATAATAATAAATTTTATCCAATCATAAGCACATACACTTCTCTCAAATATGCTATCTTAAACTATATATTAACTAATGAACACTCAATTTGAGCGTTGCACAGTGGTCTAGATTGAAAAAAGTTGGCCAAAAGTCGAAAAAATAATAGTCACAGAATGACTTCAGTCCCATATAATCTTGTAGAGGGAGAGTTGGTGCATGTAAATCCAAAAGGAAAGTGAGATATCTTTTATAGTTCAGGCGCTACATGAGTTCAAAGTTAGCGTTTTCGGCAGCGAGCGAGCGACGCGTAGAGGCTCTGAAATATCAATGTTTATTTAAATGCATATAACTCTTTACTCGAGTGTCCTTTTTCAATTCTGTTTGAAGGAGGGTGTTAAGGAAAGAATGTCGAAGATTTACTGATAAACCGTTTTCATTAATTTATACTCGCCTTTTTTAGAAATCATGTCAAAGTTGCGTTTTCATAATGGATTTTTTTGTAAAAACTTTTTCCTTCAAATAGCAAAAAAGTTATGATTAGCTTCTAGGGGGCAAAGGTTAGGCAAGAAATTTATTTCAATTGAAGCGACGGGGTCTAAATGGCCTCAGATGCCGAAAAAGAACTTAAATTAAAAAAAATACTTTAGTTCAAAGATTCTTAAATAAGGAATATAACAATTTGATTTTTTCTATCTCTTCTTCATCGTTTGATTGGTCTTGTTTAAATGAGATGTGATGATAGTTTAATGAAACTGATACTCTCACAACGTAATCACTGAACAGTGAATAAATACATAAGCCAGAGAAACATCATTATTTCCTGGTTGATTAAATGTTTACGTACCATCTATTGCAATAGTATTGAGACTAAAGCCCGGTTGTTAGGCAGCCCAAATGGCAGCTTGTCTGTTCGAGAAATACCTTTTTCAAAGGGGACAATAAGCCGAACGACCCTTTTTAACAAAATAATAACCTTAAAATTTATCTTTTTAAAATACATTCCTTTCGAAGAATGCATCACTGAGAGGGAACCTTCTTTACGTCCCTTCCACAGGACTGGATGTCTCAGCAACTCCCTCTCCTCGTAGAGTTGCCTGGGGGCTATTGTGGCGAAATCCAATATTCCAATCCAGTGCCTGCTTGAGGATTTGTTTAAATTAAATAAATATTTTTATTTAATGAAAAAATCCCGCACGCCGAGGATTTGAACAGGGATCTTCTTTGTTGAAGTCGACACCCTAGCCCGCCACACCAGCGAGCCTCCCTTTATTTCATTTAAATTGACTAGAAATCATTTGAAATAAATAGGACTGGGGTCTAAATGGCCTTAAATGCCTAAAAAGACCTTAAATAATAATAATATAAATAATTTAAAAATTTTCTATAAATTAATTTGAAAGTTTTTTTTTTATATTCAAAGGTCGGAATCATAATATTTAAAATAGACAGACTACTTTCCCCTATTTATTGATATTTCATAGCCATATAAAGTTGCATTTTCAACGAAATCTAATCTAACTAAAGATATTTGCATTTGAAAAAATTGTTTTATTATGCATCGATATTAATATAAAAACTTTTTTTAATGACTATTTTATTTGATCCTAGATTGAAATTTAAATATTATTAACATGCCAACGAACGTTATATAAGTAGCTAATTTATTTCAAATACTACAGTAACTTCTTAAATGTACTTGTATTATAATCTTACAGTAAAAAAACTTCATGACAAATCCAAATGGGTTGTTTTGGTTAAAAATTGACAAAACATGCATTGTGCATGAAATGCCAAATGATCGCAACAAAAAGGGAGGGTTTTTTCGAATCGAATATGCATGAAATGGATAACTGCAAAGTTTTAGGAACGTATTCACCTTCTATACAAACATGCATTTGCATCAACATCTGGGCTCTAGTTATTATAAATAGATTTTTGAATAAATAATAAAAAATAAATAAAACGGGATAAAATATATTTTTGAAATTTTTTCATTCAGTTCGCCAAGAGGAATATTTTTTAAGAACTTTGTTTAAAAATTCACCTTTTATTGGACATTTGACTTTACATTATTTAGTAGCTATTATAGAAAAATATAAGCTTATCATAAATTTGGACATTTAAAGTAATTACCGTAATTTGGAAGCCCAACTCTATCCCTCTAATTCTATCTTTGAGCTCTTCGATGGGATAAACTTTATCTTTGACAAATCCCCAAAGGAAAGAGTCCCGGGGTAAGTCGAGGTAATAAGGTGGCTAGAATATCGAATTGGAACCACTTAAGTTTGGGGAAATCCTCTCAGAGGAGGCATTAATTTTAATAGCGCTTAAATATTCATCCCTTATTCTAGAAAAAAAATAATCAGTCCATCCCGCTTTATTTGATTCGTTTCTAGATCCGAGGCTTCCCGAGGAATTTGCAAGTGATCAACCTGAACAACAATTCTTTGACGCGCGTCGGCATTTTCGAGGCGGCCCGGGTTCGGTTCCTGCACATCAAAGAAAACCTTTTGACGAGAATTCCATTGACATCTCCGAGTATCGAGTATATTAACCTGAATAATAACTCAATCGACGATGATCCGGACAAGAATTTATTATATTATCGAAAGCTAAAACGAATTGATATGAAAAACAATAAATTGGAAATCCTCCCATATTTAGTCCCTCTACACTTATCGAAGGATATTTTAATCAGAATAAAATAAAATTTATCAACATTTATGTTTTAGAACAGGCAACAAGTTTGAAAAAGGTTATTTTTAAACGATAATGATATTTATAAAATTTATTTCGAGGCGTTTTATTTATCGAGAATGGAAAAGTTGGGTGTTGCTTCAATTCACATCTCCGAATCGACCGATTAAAAAAATGGTGCGAAAAAAAGAAATGATTAAAAGTGATTTATGCCGGATGGCTAAAGATGAAACTTTGGAAATATTCTTTGTTAAAATAAAAGTCACTTAAAAAAAAAATAAACATTTACTTTTGAATTTGATATCGCCCTAATTCTTCATCCCTTGAAAGCAATTA
>JAKCPI010003156.1:0-10468 GCA_023213315.1 Euborellia annulipes
TAGGAACCGACCGAATATTCGGTTTCGGTTACGGTTTCGGCCAGTTTCGGCCAAAAATCATGGTTTCGGCCGTAGTTTCGGTTTCGGCCAAAAAGTGGCCGAACCTTTCGGCCGGCCGAAACCAGAGTCTGAAAAAATGGGATGAGATGTAAAAAATCTGGTGTGACTGGCGCACAGCACACAACTTTCTCTTACCTTCGGTAATCGAAAGTTGTGTACTGTGCTTGTCACACCAGATTTTTTGTGTCGACATGTATTTAGTTCCCGACAGTACGGAACATTTGAATTCAGATGTAAAATTTATAAGTATGGGAAAATATTTATATTTTGTTACCATGGCAACCATTTCTCCTATCCCCCCCTATGAAATACAAGAGTAAAGTGGTCTTCAGAAGATTTCAATCGCAAAATGAGAATATACATTTTAAAGAGCATCTAAAAAATAATTGATTTTTGAATTTAAAAAAAAAATCGTTGGAGCAAATTTTGAGAAAATCGAAAAAAACTGAAAAAGTACATCAGTAAAGTACTAGTACTCTTTGGCCGATTTTGATTAAAAGCTTATTTTTCCGGTCCCGGGGGTGTTTAACTTAAATATAAAATTTCAACCTCATAGCTCAATTCCTTCATGCTTAAAATTGAACACACACCCACCCACACACCCACACACCACACACACACAGACAGACCATGTCGCGAAAACCACTTTTTTGGATTCAGGGGACCTCAAAACGTGAAGATCCATCAAAATCTCGACATCGAATTTTTTGACATGAATCCAATACTTTCTCTCTATATATATATTACATATATACATAGGTAAGAGAAAGTAAAAAAAGGTCAAATAATTTGCACTTGAGGGAGAAAAAAAATTTTAGTCTCCCTAAAAAAAAAAAAATTAGGTGTTAGCTGTGTCTTCTACACAGCCGGTGGCTTTTTAACGTGACAACGTCTTTTGCTTGATTTCAAAAAAAAAATTTTTTCTCTTACCTATATTAAAATATAAAGAGAGAAAGTATTGTTTTTTTTTTTTTTTACTAGTAGTTTGTTTTCATAAATAAACATGTTCAAACATTTTCATTGAAACAATATATGACAGGTGTGGCTTTTTTTATCCATTAAGGGCGACTTATGCTTAAAAAATGAGGTTTTTCGAAAAAAAATTAATTTTGGAGTTAATTACTCGGGATTTTTTTATTTGTTCTATTAGAAGTTATCTTTCTGCTCTAAATGACATCTCATTTAGTCTGATCGGATTAGCCGTTCGGAATCTACAGGGGTTTAAAATTTCGAAAAATGAAATCCCGCCGAGTGCTCTCATGCGGTAAAATGACCTCATATCAAAAAAAAGAAAAAAAGCCCTGGGGTATTGAACCACTCTTTCTAAAACTATATTTAGATTTAATGTAGCTTTTATGGTCAAGTCGCTATGCGTTGCACAATTAGAGCTATTTTTCGATATTTTTTTGCCTAAAAAATGAGGTTTTTCGAGAAAAAAACCAATTTTAGAGTTAATTACTCGGGATTTTTTTATTTATTCTATTAGAGGTTTTCTTTCTGCACCAAATGACATCCCATTTAGTCTGATCTGATTAGCCGTTCAGAATCTATAGGGGTTTAAACTTTCAAATTAGAATTTACCGCAGCGCGGTAAAATAAAATGATAGAAAAAAAATAAATGGTGAAATCTTTAGCTGAAAACTCATTCTTTCTAACCGTATATTTCTCATAATTATACCTCTTAAGACAGAGGAGTTATTCAAGCCAATAAACTTTTTCGTGCATGCCCCTCTAACATGCCACTATAGACACATGATTTGTAAGACGTTGTCACGTCAAAAGGTAAAATGATTTTCACGGGAGGGAAAAAAATTCAAAAAAAAAAAAAAAGTAAAATGAAAAAAAAATTTTTATAGGAAATACAAGTTTCGGTTTCGGTTACGGTTTCGGCCGAAACTAAGGTTGAGGCCGAATATTCGGTTTCGGTTTCGGTTTCGGCTGAAAATCTTGTTTCGGTCGGACCCTAGTCTGTGTTTAAAATAAAGGAAGAAGCAAATGAGACTTATTAAAGTTAGGTGCGAAAATAATCTTTTAAATAAAATCAGCCAAAGAGTACCAGTTACTTTTTAGTTTTTTTTAGTTTTTTTTTTTTTTTTTTTTTTTTTTTCGATTTTTACTTTCTCTTACCTCTATATATGTTAATATATAGAGAGAGAAAGTATTGGATTCATGTCAAAAATTCGATGTCGAGATTTTGATGGATCTTTACGTTTTGAGGTCCCCTGTATCCAAAAAAGTGGTTTTCGCGACATGGTCTGTCTGTCTGGTGTGTGTGTGTGTGTGTGTGTGTTCAATTTTAAGTATGAAGGAATTGGAGCTAGGAGGTTGAAATTTATATTTAAGTTAAACACCTCCCGGGAGCGTGAAAATAAGCTTTTAATCAAAATCGGCCAAAGAGTACTAGTACTTTACTGATGTACTTTTTCAGTTTTTTTTCGATTTTCTCAAAATTCGCTCTAACGATTTTGATTAAAATTCAAAAATCAATTATTTTTTAGATGCTCTTTCAAATGTATATTCTCGTTTTGCCCTCAAAATTGTTTGAAGACCACTTTACTCTTGTACTTCATAGAGAAGATAGGAGAAATGGTTGCCAAGGTTACAAAATATAAATATTTTCCCATGTTTATAATTTTGACATCTGAATTCAAATATTCCCTACTGCCGGGAACTAAATACATGTTGACACAAAAAATCTGGTGTGACAAGCACAGTACACAACTTTCGATTACCGAAGGTAAGAGAAAGTTGTGTGCTGTGCGCCAGTCACACCAGATTTTTACTTTCTCTTACCTATGTATATATGTAGTATATATATAGAGAGAAAGTATTGGATTCATGTCAAAAATTCGATGTCGAGATTTTGATGGATATACACGTTTTGAGGTCCCCTGAATCCAAAAAGTGGTTTTCGCGACATGGTCTGTCTGTCTTGTGTGTGTGTGTGTTCTCTTTTAAGCATGAAGGAATTGAGCTAGAAGTTTGAAATTTTATATTTAAGTTAAACACCCCCGCGACCGGAAAAATAAGCTTTTAATCAAAATCGGCCAAAGAGTACAGTACTTTACTGATGCACTTTTTCAGTTTTTTTTTTCGATTTTCTCAAAATTCGCTCTAACGATTTTGAGTAAAATTCAAAAAATCAATTATTTTTTAGGTGCTCTTTCAAATGTATATTCTCGTTTTGCCCTCAAAATTGTTTGAAGCACACTTTACTCTTGTGCTTCATAGGAAAGATAGGAGAAATGGTTGCCATGGTTACAAAATATAAATATTTTCCCATACTTATAAATTTTACATCTGAATTCAAGTATTCCCTACTGCCGGGAACTAAATACATGTCGACACAAAAAATCTGGTATGACAAGGACAGTACACAACTTTCGATTACCAAAGGTGAGAAAGTGTGTGTGCTGTGCGCCAGTCACACCAGATTTTTAAATGCTCTCTAATGATTTTTGGTTAAAATTCTTAAATCAATTATTTTTCCCCTTTCCTATTTATTTAAATTGATTGGTAACAAATTCAATTGAAATTAAAGAGCGGAAATCATAATTCCTTTAGATTACATTTAGTTTTTATAACTTTCTTCTCGGGGGGGGGGGGAGGGGCGCACACTGCCCCTCCTCCCCCTTTAATCCGCCCCCCTGCTTTTGGCCCTTAGCTATTACACTTGAACTTCATAAAAAGAAATATTTGCCATGCTAACAAAATACACCAAAATATTATTATATTCTTTAAAAATTTTATCTTTATAAATTTTACATCTTGAATTCCAAAATACTGCCGAAAATTCAATATATGTTGTCACAAAAAAATCGCGATCATTAAAAATTACAAATCTCAACATAATTTTGGGTAAGTAACGTAAATGTGGAGGTGGCCATTTTTACTTCTCCCTGCCATCCGACTCCATATTTTAACACTTTCTTAGGGGGAATAGTTTCATCCCTCTCCCATAACGTGTTAAAGAGATAGGGAATATAATCTAGTTAAATAGTTAAATATCCAAGTTAAAATTGTTTTTCTACTTCCCCCCGTATATAAAAATAAAATTGTGGGAATAAATTTTTCATGATAATAATACTTTTCCTCTATTATAATATACCAGTATAATAATAATAATTAATACTGTAATCAGGGCCCCGGAACTAAGCAAAATTTTGGTAATTTGCCGCCCCCTCTTTAAAATTACTCTATACAAAATTACATATCATTTTACCTTTTTTTAGTAAATCTCTCTTTAATTGCCGCCCCCTGATATCTGCGGCCCAGGGCACTATGCACCCACTGCCTCCCCCTAGACCCCAAGTGCCCTGCTCGTAATTACTATTAAGAGAGAGATTTTGAACATTTGCTGAACAACAGATCTTGAGGGAAGACTTAGAAGATATGTAGAAATTTAAGTTTTTTAATATGTGAAATAAATAAGCCCCCATGGGTGTGGCGTAGTAGGTAGCGTGCCTACCTCTAGGTCGTCGCGGGTTCGGACCAAGGCAGTCCGATAATTTTATTAGCTTCATTTTGGATACCAGATGGTTTAAATGAGAATGTCCTGAACCCACAATAGATAATATTATATTACAACGGTTATCGTCAAAGTCTTAAATGGCCTTAAGTTGCCGAAAAGACTGTGTGAATGTGTGTGAGGTGTGAGTGTGAATGAGAAAAAGTGTGAATGTTTTATAAAAAAAAAAATAAATAACCTTTGAAATCATTTACTAACAATGTAAGATATGTAAAGTGATAGAAAGTAATAAATAAATTGATATCAAATGTATTAGCCAATGAAATGATACCGATATGAGATAAAGACTTTGTACTTGACTTTTATTTTTAGCCAAGCATATATAGGTTAATTTAAAACAAAAAATCAGACAAACCAAAGGGATATTGTTAATTCTCTCACGTTATGTAAATGAGATAATGGATTTGATTCTAACTCTTTCCCTCTCTTTCTAACTACGTCTTATATTAATAAGTAGTATTTTCCTCATCTCACTTTTCCACCTAGATCTCTCCAAATCTCTCTTTACAGGTGAATTATCTGCAGAGATAATGACGAGTATAAGGAAAATTGGCGATTGGCTTAACGGTTCCGAGTCACTTCGGTGGCTCTCAGTCGGTGTTCGGACAGCAAACGAGCAAGGCTGTCTTTTTTGCGATTGTTCATTCATGGCAACAACCTCTTAACAACAACAACAAAAAGGTAAGGGAAATATTTCCCAATTATTTTTTAAAATATTTTGAAAAAAAAAAATTTAATTCCATCACAAGTAAATTTCTCGTTGTTCAACACGCGATGCCTATGTCAATTATTAAGTTGTTTTTTTTTTCTTAATTTCGTAATTAATTAATAAATAATTTTTCTTGTTCATTTTAATTCATTTTAAAGAAATATTTCTTTCTAATCGGGAAATATTTTAACCTTACGAAATGAGACCCCTTGAATAAATTTATTTTATTATTAAGACTTTCATTCTTCCTAAGGTTAGAGTAGGCATATATACTATTAATATTTTGAATAATGATCTCGGAATTTAGATATAAAATTTCTTTAATTAAAAACATAAATTGAATTAGATAAAAATTTTACTATTAATGTATTAAATGAATTTTCACGGTATAAAATTTTAAATATTCATTAAAATCACTTATTATTGAATAAGTTATGACTTTCTTTTTTTCTTAATTGAAAATGTCAAAATTGAAAATATTTTTTTTCATTTAAAATACAATAAACTAAAAAGAGGAAAATAACTTTTTATAAAAGCGTGGTAATTTTTTTTTCTTTTTTCCTCGCTTTATTCCCGCAGTACGGGGTCGGCGGATTGAATGCTTCTCCTCTGCTCCCCCCCCCTCTTTTGTTTAATTTTACATTAATGATATTAGAAGAATACGCGTTCTCTATTTAAACATTTTGAATAAAAGTGTTTTTTTTTTTTTAATTATTGCCATAGCACAATAAGAAGCTTCAAGGCTTAGAGGTATTAAAGATAAACTTTAGAAATTATAAAATAGATTATCGTTGCCGGCGCTTTCAATGGCGAGGTCATTTGCTTTTAGTATATCTATTCAAGGCTGAATTATTTTGCTTACAAGTATATAGTACAATAGTATTTTTAATGGGCGGTTCGATCCCCGGTGGAAGCAAATTTTTTCAGATTTTCTGTGATTCATTTTATTGTATATAAAATTAAATTAATCTTTATATGAAAATGATCATATATTAATTGAGGGCTCCCAAATTTGCCTTAATTCATGAATGTATGTATAGTCTCTGCTCTCTACCAATTGAAATTTTTGAAGATTAATGAAGAAATTGGACTCGAAACGTTTTAAAAGCCACTTCGTGAATTACTATATATGATAATATATTGAGAGAAAGTATTGGATTTTGATGGATATCAGGGGCGTATATAAGGGGGGGGGGGACGAGGGGGCCCGCCCCCCCCCCCCGAAATTTCCCAACCACATATACATATATAGGGATATACAGGCATCAGCGCAACAAATTTTTCCGCAGGGTGGAAAACTTTGATTCCGCAAAAGAAAAAATGTTCCGCAAAAAATTTTGTATGAAAAAAAATTTAGTTTCTTAAAAAATAAATTTTCCGCAGAAAAGTTTTTGAGTTCAGCCCCCCCCCCCCCCGAAAAAAATTTCTATATACGCCCCTGATGGATATACACGTTTTGAGGTCCCTTGAATCCAAAAAAGTGCTTTTCGCTACATGGTCTGTCTTTGTGTCTGTCTGTAAACAAAATAACTCAAGAACGCAAGAGCTAGAAGATTGAAATTTTATATTTAAGTTAGACATCCCTCTGAGACATGACACGAAGCCTTTGAATAAAATTGGCCAAAGAGTACTAGTACTTTACTGATGCACTTTTTCAGTTTTTTTTTTCGATTTTCTCAAAATTCGCTCCAACGATTTTGATTAAAATTCAAAAATCAATTATTTTTTAGATGCTCTTTAAAATGTTTATTCTTATTTTGCCATTGAAAGCTTCTGAAGACCACTTTACTCTTATACTTCATAGGAAAGATGGAGAAGAAATATTCGTCATGGTAACAAAATATAAATATTTTCCCATTCTAATAAATTTTACATCTTGTAATTGGAATGTATCTTACTGTCGGAAATTAAATATATGTCGACACAAAAAATCTGGTGTGACAAGCATAGAACACAACTTTCTCTTGCCGAAGGGTAAGAGAAAGTTGTGTGAAGTGCGACCAGTCACACCAGATTTTTTTATTTGGCTACCTGGGATTAGATCCCCTAAACAAGGTGTGGGTGCCGACTTTTAAAAATTGAACGGAAAATTGAATGGGGGGAGGGGCCTAAATATGATTGTCTTTGGGGGTATGGGTTAAGATTTAATTAACAAGTAGTAATCGGTTAGTAATCGGTTTTCACTTAAAATTGAAGATTATTTAAAATTTTTTATACGAATAATTATACTTTTTTCTAAGGGGGGCTTGGCCCTTCTTCCCTCAACATTGGGGGGCTCGAACCCCTTGGACCCCATGGAGTTGGCTCCCATGAACCGAGGTGCGTTTCGCGGAAACTATAGGTTCGATGAACAAATACTCTAAAAATTTTCAAAAATCAGAGACAATAATAAAATGTAAAATCAAATTAAGTTTAAGTTTGATAGTATTGACTCTACTTTATAGCTACACCTTCAAATAAAATTCCCAAGCGTCTATGATGCACGCATGATAAAAGGATAGAAATCAGCCAAAGTAGGTTGGACCAGATTTAATAAAATTCTCAGAATAAGACCTTTTGGCTAAATTTATTGGGTCATCATATAATGTGTATTAATGTGATAAAGACTGGCTCACTGAAGAAGGCCGAAACGTCTTATTCTCAGAATTTTATTAACCCTACTGTGGCTGATATCTCTATCCTCCTATCACAAAATTTAGTTTATAATGGTCAAAAAATGCAAGAAAAATTTCGAGTTTCACGAAAGGTTTCGATGGCCGAAAAAGTTTAGGGACTTCTGTTCTAAACTATTAAAAGGCAAATTTTATTATAAATTTTATGTTATTTTACGATGTCAAAAAATCAAATTTTAGAAAGCTATAATTTATTTTAATATTTGAAATGAAAGTTTTTTTTTATGTACTACTAAATAGTATGGAGGAATTCGTGACTTTGATATTAATATATCCCAATCAAAATTTAAAAATCTAGTGTGACTGGCGCACAGCACACAACTTTCTCTTACCTTCGGTAATCGAAAGTTGTGTACTGTGCTTGTCACACCAGATTTTTTGTGTCGACATGTATTTAGTTTCCGACAGTAGGGTACAATTGAATTCAAGATGTAAAATTTATAAGTATGGCAAAATTATATTTTGATACCATGGCAACCATTTATCCTATCTTTTCTATGGAGTACAAGAGTAAAGTGGTCTTCAGAAGATTTCATTCACAAAATGAGAATATACATTTTAAAGAGCAACTAAAAAATAGTTGATATATGAATTTAAAAAAAAATCGTTGGAGCAAATTTTGAGAAAATCGAAAAAAACTGAAAAAGTGTATCAGTAAAGTACTAGTACTCTTTGGTCGATTTTGTTCAAAAGCTTCGTGTCACGTCCCATGGGGGTGCCTAACTTAAATATAAAATTTCAACCTCCTAGGTCTTTTCGTTCTTGAGATATCTTGTTCACAGACACACACACACAGACAGACAGACACACACACACAGACAGACCCACACACACAGACAGACCATGTCGCGAAAACCACTTTTTGGATTCAGGGGACCTCAAAACGTGAAGATCCATCAAAATCTCGACATCGAATTTTTGACATGAATCTAATACTTTCTCTCTCTATATATATACTAGACGCAAAGCCCCGCCTTCGGCGGGGCTTTACGTCTAGCCAGGAGGCTGCGCCCCCTGGACCCCCCCTTGCTCGCCTTCATTGAAAATTGTGGATTTCTATAAAACATAGACATATATACATACCGGTACATACATTTTCCCTTTTCATTTTTATAATATAGAGATTATTTTAACGGTTAATTATTCATGAACTTAAGATTTTTTGTGAATCATATCCTTTCCGGGACTCTCCCGATACACAGACAAAAAATTTACGCCGATATTTTAGAATTCAAAATGTAAATAAAAAAATCGTAAACATGGGTAAATATTTATATTTTGTTACCATGTCAACTATTTCTCCTAATTTTTATTTTTTTCTTATTTTAACGGTTAATTACTCATTAACTTATTGTTATTTGTGAAACAAAACCTGTCCGGGACTACTCACAAACATACACAGAAAATTTCATCATAATTGGTTCAGTCGTTTAGGAGGAGTTCAGTCACATACACACGTACAGAAGAATTATATATATAAAGATTACATATATACATAGGTAAGAGAAAGTAAAAAAAAAGATATAAAATTCATAAACAGAAAAATATTTATATTTTGTTACCATGACAACCATTTCTCCTATCTTTCCCTATGAAGTACAAGAGTAAAGCATGCTTCAAACAATTTTGAGAGCAAAATGAGAATATAGATTAGAAAGAGCATCTAAAAAATAATTGATTTATGAATTTTAATCAAAATCGTTAGAGCGAATTTTGAGAAAATCGAAAAAAACTGAAAAAGTACATTAGTAAAGTAATAGTACTCTTTGGCCGATTTTGATTAAAAGCTTATTTTCACGCTCCCGGGGGGTGTTTAACTTAAATATAACATTTCAGCCCCATAGCTCAATTCCTTCATGCTTAAAATTGAACCCAGACACACACACACCCCCCCCCCCCACACACACACACAGACAGACCATGTCGCGAAAACCACTTTTTTGGATTCAGGGGACCTCAAAACGTGAAGATCCATCAAAATCTCGACATCGAATTTTTGACATGAATCCAATACTTTCTCTCTATATATATAATATTACATATATACATAGGTAAGAGAAAGAAAAACAAATCAAGAGATCTAAACAAAGCGAACTAGCTCAAGATGAGTGGACACCTATAGATAAACACAACAACAACAACAACAACGAATCTTTAACACAGACTTAAAATGAAAGATATTCTCGTTTAACGACAAGAAGACGCAGGCCCTCGGGGCATGGTGTAGAGGTTAGAGTGCTAACCCTCATATACCAAACGTCGCGGGTTCGGACCCCAGGCAGTCCGATGATTTTATATAAGGCATTTGGATACCAAATGACTTATATAAGAATGCCTGGACCCCAATATGTATAATTATAAATAACGGTTATCGTCTAAAGTCTTAAATGGCCTAAGTTGCCGAAAAGACTGTATGAATGCGTGTGTGATTGTGAGTGTGAATGAGAAAAAGTGTGAATGTTTTTAAGAAAAAAAAAAAAAAAAAGAACACGCAGGCTA
>JAKCPI010003157.1:0-33169 GCA_023213315.1 Euborellia annulipes
CTATAATTGAGTCTAAACTTGGACCCAAATATTGAAAGGCTTTTCGTCTTGTCCCCTCTGATTGCCCCTCGAAACCCATACAAATGGCTAAATAGCAACAAAACATAAAAGTATTGTGCTTAAAGAATTATATTTTTATTTCAAATTTATTAGCCCGTTCTTACATATATATATGTAGGTCTATGTATGTATATAATATATAATTTAGCGAATATTTCTGTCCATTTGTGTCAGTGCTCTCAAGCCTTTGTCTCATCTCTTTCTATTAATCTCAATCATTTTATTTTTATAATAACTTTCAATATCTCAATCGTATCGCATCATAAAACTAATATTTTTGAATGAAATCCTACATGTGATTGTTCTCGTGTTTTATATATATATCTTTGTCTCAATCTGATCATCTTTCAGGTATATGAGTTGGGAAATCTTTTGTCTCATTAAGTAATAAAAAAGAAAAAATACAATATCATAAATTAATAATAATATTTCAACAAACAAAAAACAGAGTCAGTCCCTCTCACTCACAGTCCAGTCGCATAGAATCACTCGGGCCAAGGGAAAGATTAGAGCTAGTAATTAGCAAATATTATAAAACGAGAGCCAAGGGCGAAGTTCACGTTTATAAATTGAATATTTTGAATTTTCTTTACGGTATATCTATTGTCTTATTTATGATTTTAGTAATATTGATTGATAGTTGCTCCTAGGTATTCGATATCAATGTATATATATACTGTCAACAAATAATAATGCTTTCTTTTATAATCTCGGAATAATTTTGAAAAGCCGAGAAATAAAAAATCTCGCAATATTATCTATCTCTATTATAATTTTTTAATATATTTATCATCGGTTGTATGCCCGGGTGCTGTTTCATGTTTGGGCCGAATCTCTTATTGACTTGCTGTAATTGTCTGCTAGAAGTAACTCCCTCTTCATTAATACTCGTTGTAAAAGCCCAAGTTCTGTGACCAAGTGACAATCGTGTCGCAATTTTTTCATAATTATAAATCATTCCCTTGCTTTCTTTGCATACAAAAACAATTCAATCACTGCAAGTCAAGAAAATCATCTTCATGGTCATGTCAGTTTTTTTTTTTTTTTTTTACTATTTCTTTTTCTTTCTCTCTCTATATATATTTACATATATAGGCAAGAGAAAGTAAATATGGATGTTAATTTTTTTTAAAATTCATTTATTTTAATTCGCCCTCCACGCGCCAACAAAGATGCGATTTGGGCAAAGTTTGAATAATCACTTCAGGCCCAAGCCCGGGAAAGCTTTGGGGGAGGGAGGCATTTTGATAATTACGTCATCACCCCCACCCAAAAGCTTAGATTCGATCACCAGCTGAGATTCGTCTCGCTTATTAACGTTGGACAATCGCTTTGCCTAGGTGTCGCCCTTGTAGCCCTATTCTTTTAATAAGGAGGTGCTCAGCGCCCCCTGCTCCAGTTGCCTGAGAGGCTCGATGCTGTTGACATCATCTCCGCGTTGATTGTACCCAAGTCTTGATCCAACATGGCCGCCTCCTCTCAGCACGGTGTTCTTCGCTTAGCCTTCCTCGTTGATTTCAAAGGTTTTTTACATTTTTATTTCTAAATCGTTGAATAAATTTCATTAAAATATGATAAATAAGCAAAGTGAAATATATTTTATAATTAATATTTCATATTTCTTTATAAATTGATTATCCAATATACGATTGAGCCAAGCCAAGCTATTTTCTCAAAGAATATATAAAAACAAGACTCGGAATTTTTTTTATTCTTTCCATTTTATTTTATTTTTTTTATTCGTATCATTTCGTCAATTGAATAATATTTATCCCTTATTATTTCAAATTATTCTCTCTCATGAATTTACTTCTCACTCGCTAAGGGACTATTCTCTCCTATCCTCTCAAAATTTCTTCCTTCATCCAAACAAATTTTGCTATTTTCTCGTTGCTTTTGCTAAAAATAAATTTCTCTCCTTGATTGAATTACTTTCTTTCTATTTTATTAATTTTGTATAGTGTATGTATAGATATCATGCCCGGACAAAACCTGTTCAGACAAGTTGAACCCACCAATTCAGTACATTAAGGAGGATCTTTCTATTCAAATTGCACTCGAATATATCAATTAAAATTCCTTTGAAAAAAAGAAATATATAGCATTGGATTATGTCTATGATATATTTGAGCCAGAAATTTTGTTTTTCGAGCTAGAGGGGATTTTTTTACTTGCTTTTATTTCTATATCTATTCGATTTAATATAAAATAGAGATTATAAAGTGCTAGGCTAGGTGTTTGTATGCAATAGAATTTTTAAGATATATTTAATTCCTTTGTTTCTTGACCGATTTTAATTGAATTTAATATTTAGCTCCATTATGACGTAAAGAATAAATAAAAATTGTTTTTTTTTCTCTCCTTGCTAGTGACTCTTATCTCAATTGTAATTAAGATATATTCTAATAATTTTTTTTTTTTCTTTCAGATGTACGTGTGTGTCCCCAGTGTGATAGTGTTAGTGACATTATTCAGTGTTAGTGTTTGTGTTTTGATCGAGCTCAGCTGCAGTGCTTCGGATCCTTGCTTCGGGTCACTTCGAGCAACCTCCGAGGTAAATATTTATTTATTATTAACACTTAAAGAAACACACAGGGCCTTTCAGAGATAATTCGAGACCCAAATAGTGAAAAGTAGAGAAATTAGCATTGGATTTTTTCTACTTTTCCTACTTTTTTTGTAGAAGCGTAAATTTATTCCCACATTCCCTTTCTTTCCCTAATTTTTTGTTTCGACCTAAACTTGGCCCCAAATATTGAGAGGCTCTGCGTCTTGCGCCACTCTCCCTCCTCTCTTAGCCTCTCTACACACATACAAATGCATAAATATCAACAAAATATAAAATTACTAATTTCTTGCTTTTTTTTTTTTTACAGACCTCGAGAACTTCGAGCAGCAACAGAACAAATGTGAGTTTTAGCATGGTGCAAATGATATTAAAGGGGTTTAGGGCTCAGATTCGCCTTTTTTTTAGGATGTTTGTTTTTTCAGCTGACCCTAGATAGAATTTGCTTTTTTCTTTCTTTACATAAATCACTTTTCAATTTAATTCGTTAAATTTGCATTTGAATATTTCACGAGAGGGATTTTATTTTATTTTATTTTCGAACTTGCAGCTACTCTTCGTGAATCTATTAGTGGAGAAATCAACGAGAATTCATTTCACTCTAGGCCTCTGATGGATATTCGTTGTTGTCGTTGTTGTTGTTGTTGCTATTAGTTGTAGGTGGTGCCTTCTAATCTTAAGCTAGTTTGTTTTGTGTTAGGAATCCTTGCTTTGTTTTTAATATAGGATCCAAACAGAGAGCTGAAATGAAAGGATTTCTCGTTGATTTCTTCCATGACGATTCATAAGGAGATGCGGTCAGATCTGATAGAAAGATCAAAGCCCAGGTTCTCAAGTGTTCTTGTGTTCTTGCGAAAAGACGTCTTTTGTAGACGCATGTTTTTGTATCTTTGAGGACGGGTTTGAGGTGGCTCTATGGGTTTAAATGAGTCAGTGAAGGGTTGCAGTTTCTCCAGGAATATCCTGGAGGCTTCAAATTGCAATCCTCTTGAGGCTAGGGACAGACCCGAGGGCTCCACCGATCTGATGGTGGGGACGGGGTCACACACCCATTTATTCTTCGTCTTTTCTGATTGTAGATTAGGTAGGATCTCTTCCACGTTGGCCCCCGTCACTCATTTGCTCGTAATCCAAAATCACGTCCGTTCTCATTGATATGATTTCTTCAGACTCCCGGCTTTTTCGGTGTTTATTTTTAAATTTAGTGAATATGTGAATGTGATTTATTGAAAGAAGAGAGAAAATTTTGAGTTTTCTTCTTAAAAGGTAAATGCATTTGATCTCTAACTTATTATTCACATGATTATCCATAATTAATTCTTAAATTTTTCTTTTTAGGGCGCAAAAAAAAAGAAAAAAAAAAAGAAAATCGAAAAATTAAAAGTGAGATGAGTGATGTGCTTAGTTACATCAATCACACTTTATAATAAATAGCCAACGATGGTGAAGAAGAAAAGTTTTTAAATTTCTTCTTTTCTTCTGTAATGGAATTTTATTTTTGCACACCGATGAATACTCAAAGGTAAATTCTTTATTTAATAATATGAATTTATTATAAAAAGTGTGCTGATTGAATTTTTTTCTTTTAATAATAATTAGAATAATTTTTCTTCAGGTTGGCCGACGATTTTATAACAAAATTATGGAATTGCGCAAATTCGATCCTCGAGTCCAATGCCATATTTAGAAACTTCTTATTTGTCGCTACATCTCAAATTTTGAAGTTTATTCAGAATGACAAACTTGAATGGAACAAGATCCAGCTGTTTTTATTTCATTTTCACATCAATACTCTATCCACAAATGAATGAATGAAAATAGAGAAGAATATCTAATTATAAGAACTCAAACTGCTAGAGAGAAGGGCATCTACTCAATGGATCGTGTCTCATCGAAGAGCTTCAAGAAGAAGAATTTTCTCGCTAATAAAAATAAAAGGTAAATATTAATAAATGGAATGGAAGAGAGCAAGTACGGGTGCAGCAAATAAAGAGAGCGTTTGAATGCCAAATGCCGAAAAGGAGACGTTTCGGACAAAATTTTATTTGCCCATCCTCAGTCCTTGTAGGCTTATAAACTAATTAGGCACAAAGTTGTCATTGTTGTTGTGGCACAGATTTGTGCACATGTATATTCTTTATAAAAACAGGCGAATTCTTAATACTTCGTGAGAGTCTATAAGATGATGCTTTTTTTATAAAAAATATACATGTACACAAATTTGTTCTGCAACAACAATGACAACTTTGTGCATAATTAGTTTATAAGCCTACAAGAACTGAGGATGGGAGAATAAAATTTTGTCCGAAACGTCTCCTTTTCAGTATTTGGCATCCAAAGGATTAAGAAAAAAAGAAAATCGAAAAATTAAAATTCAGATGACTGATGTTCTTAGTTACATCACACTTTTCCAGCGATGGTGAAGAAGAACATTGTTTTCTCCGCTTATTTTCTTTTTCCAAGAGACCGGCGTCAAAATCTCTTAATTTTCTTCTTTTATTCTGTAATTCTGTAACACCAATCGCAAAAATACTCAACACGTAAATCTTTTATTAAGATAAAATTAATATAAAAAGTGTGCAGACTACAATTTTTATTTTTTAATAATTATTTTGATTCTATTTTCAGGTTAGACGACGACGATTTTCTAACAAATTCCATCATGGAGACAAATGCCATTTAGAAACTTCTTATTTGTCTTAATTTCTTAAGTTTATTCAGAGGAACAAACATGAATGAATCAAGTAAGCTTCCATGATCCAGCTAGCTGTTTTTACTTCATTTTCACATCAATACTCTATCCACAAATGAATGAACTTGTTCACAAATCCAAACCTAACGAGGATCTCTTTGCAAATAGAGACGAATATTTAATTATAAGAACACAAACTGCAAGAGAGAAGGCCATCTACTCAATAGATCGTGTCTGATCGAGGAGTTTTAAGAAGAGGCTCTCAATTAATTTTTTTGGGGGACATGGAAGGAACCTCTACGCGGAGCTCTCGAGAAACGATGTCTCATCTAAAGCATGCACTTCTAATCCTTCCAAATAAAACGCCAAGATTCTTCAAGGAATATATGACGATACCTATGAAGAATTCTTCAGCTATTATCTTTGGTTGGTTGAATTAAAAAAAAAAAAAAAACTCAATTTGTTAGTTCGCACTGCAGATTGTCCATGATTAATAAATAAACTTTCTTAATCAGTTGTTTTAAAAGTTAAAATTAACAAGCCCTTAGTTTTTCAACAATTGAGTGGTGTCTTTAATGTATATAATTTTTTAAATTTGCTGTGGAATGTGCACAAAGCTGACCAGGTATTTTATTTCCCCCCTCCCCCCTTCCCCAAATGGGACTTTGGCCCTACTAGTCGTCCACATATTACGTAACTCGTTAGGGGGGGGAGGGGGGGATCTGGACAAAACGTTTCTAATTGTGACATGGGTGACTCGGAGGTTTCTTTAAGTGTGATATAGAAATTCAAATTTTAATTTATAAAATTAAAAAAAAAGGGGGAAACAAAAAAAAAAAAAAGTTGAAATGATATGAATTTTGCAAAAGAAATTTTATTTGATGATGGGGGGGGGGGGGGGGGATCTATTTTGTGACATAATATTTCGGCTCGATTTAATATTATGTCGACATTTTTTTTTCTATGATAGGGAACTTTGTAAGGGATTTTTTTCTCACTCCATTCTTTTTATTAGTCTAAAATAGAAGTGGCTAAGCCAATTTGATCCAGATTTCTTAAAAAATAACGAAAATATAGAAGAATTATGAATGTGACATTAACCTATAAGAAAGGTATTATACCTTACCATTTCGTATTTTTTCTTTCTCGATTATATTTTAATCTTAAAAATCTTGTACACTGTAATTATAGTGGAAATTAATCAAATATTTTGCATGTGTTTTTGTCAACCGAGAAAGTTCCCTAGTGTCGGCCTTCAGCTCAGTTAGAACGGTCCAAAACCATTCAGTTAGCCTTCGGCTGCTCATTTTTATTTTTTAAGTAATATCCAATAGCTTCTAACTGAACGGTTTTAGACCGAAACTAACCGAGCCGAAGCCGAGAGTTCCCAAGTTGTTTCAAATTTTTTTTTTCTAAACCAGCTGAACCTTAACCGGACCGAACCCGGCAAAGTTGGGAACCCTGCATGTTCTTTTAAATTATATTCGAATCCCCAACCGAGAAGTCCTTTTAAGTTGCCTTAATATTTGTTTTAAATATGGGATCGAATCCCCAACCGAGAAGTCCTAAGTTGCCTTAATATTTGTTTTAAAACTTATCTTATCTTATACTATTAAACGAGCAATGTACGTTTATTTGTTTGTTTGTTTATATGTAAGCATATCAGTTCTCGAAAACGGCTCTAACGATTTTTTTCAAATTTTAAATATATACTATTTGTGGTCCCAAAATGAAATTGTGCTAGGTCTGATGTTTGGGGAAATTCGGGTACTAGTACTTTACTGGTGTACTTTTTTTAGTTTTTTTCCAATTTTTCTCGAATTCCCTTTAAAGATTTCTTTCAAATTTTAAATATTTGCTATTTCCGGGATAGAAAACAAATTGCGCTAGGTCTCGTCTTCGGGAACCCTCGAGTACTAGTGCTTTACTGGTGCTGTGTTTTTGGTTTTTTCCAATTTTCTCGAAATTCCCTTTAAGATTTCTTTAAATTTTAAATATTTGCTATTTCCGGGATAGAAAACAAATTGCGGGAGGTCTCGTCTTCGGGAACCCTCGAGTACTAGTACTTTACTGGTGTACTTTTTGGTTTTTTCTAATTTTCTTGAAATTCCCTTTTATCTTTTCTTTAAAATTTTAAATATTTTCTTATTTCTTTTATACAAATAAAATTTGGGCTCTAGAGTACTAGTACTTTACTGGTGTACTTTTTTAGTTTTTTCCAATTTTCTTGAAATTCCCTTTAAAGATTTCTTTCAAATTTTAAATAATTCCTAGTTTCAGGATAGAAAACAAATTGTGCTAGGCCTAGTCTTCGGAAACCTCGAGTACTAGTATTTTACTGGTGTACTTTTTTATTTTTTTCCAATTTTCTTGAAATTCCCTTTGATCTTTTCTTTAAAATTTTAAATATTTTCTTATTTCTTTTATACAAATAAAATTTGGGCTCTAGAGTACTAGTACTTTACTGGTGTACTTTTTTAGTTTTTTCCAATTTTCTTGAAATTCCCTTTAAAGATTTCTTTCAAATTTTAAATAATTCCTAGTTTCAGGATAGAAAACAAATTGTGCTAGGCCTAGTCTTCGGAAACCTCGAGTACTAGTATTTTACTGGTGTACTTTTTTATTTTTTTCCAATTTTCTTGAAATTCCCTTTGATCTTTTCTTTAAAATTTTAAATATTTTCTTATTTCTTTTATACAAATAAAATTTGGGCTCTAGAGTACTAGTAATTTTACTGGTGTACTTTTTTAGTTTTTTCCAATTTTCGTTTTAAAGGTTTTATAATGTTCAAAGCCTAGAGGGCTTGCTTCCTGGTCAAACCCTCCCTCTCTTTACCCTGGACCCACACATTTAACTCTCCACGAATATTAAATTTTAATTAATGTGTAAATTTAATTTTTTATATCAATAATTACTTACAATGTATTTAATTTAATAATGTCAAATCAAAGGCCAATTAGTAAAAAAATACCTATTATTTAAATTCTATTATTAAAATACTAATTATTAATTAATTTTATTGAAAATAATAATTTTTAATTGTCTCCACGCTGACGCATTTCCTGGGCAACTTTATTACGTATATCTCATGATTAAAGTTTTCTTGTGAGACAGACACTGTCTCCTCTAAGTATCCACTCAGTAATGTTGCTTTTCCTCAAAGCTCTCCCTGGACTGTTATTTCTTATTTTGGTGTTTGTATTGATGTTTCCATTGAGGAGCAAGTTGTCTCGTTATAATTTCTTTCAAATTTTAAATATTTTCCTATTTCTTCTATACAAATTAAATTCGCGCCCCTCGAGTACTAGTACTTTACTGATGTTTTTTTTTTTAGTTTTTTACAATTTTATTTAAAAAAAAGACCGAGCTCCGGCTCGGTCACCCCGGAACTATGGGATTAAATAAAATAACTTATGTTTTTAGAGGTTAGTCTCACTTTCTTCTATATTTTCGTTATTTTTTATAGAAATCTGGATCAAATTAGCTTTGCCACCTCTATTACTTTCTCTGACCCTAAATGGACCCTGTTACGCATTAGTGTGTCAAGCGCCAGCTACCGAGTTTTGAGAAAATTAACATTAAAGTATTTTGTTTTCATTGGATTATATATATAATTTTTTTTTTTTTTGTCAATTGTGCAAGTAACATTAAATATAAATTTTTTTAGGACATATTTCATAAAAAATACTATTAATTATAGCATTTGAAACAATATTCCGTGCTTTAATTTTTTGGCGCTTGACACACTAATGCGTAACCTCCCAAGAAAAAGTTAAAATGACGCCACTGTTTGTTTGTATGTAACTAACTCGGACCTGAGTGAGGGGGACTTGAAAATCGCCAAAAATGGCGTTACGTAATATGTGGACTCTAATCTAAATGAGACTCTCAATATTATTGATTTTATATATAAAGAGTAGGATATTAGAAAATACTTTCTTTTTTTCTATTTTATTTAATAAGAATGTATTGGAAAGTGTGTGCTATATATAGCAAGACCGTGTGGCCTAATGGATAAGGCGTCGGACTTCGGATCCGAAGATTGCAGGTTCGAGTCCTGTCACGGTCGAATTTTTTTTTTTTTTTAATTTACAATTTCTGTTTTCTTTTCCAACAGTAAAAAAAAAAATTTATGTTGAAAAAGTATTAAAAAAAAAAATCTGGTGTGACTGGCGCACAGCACACAACTTTCTCTTACCTTCGGTAATCGAAAGTTGTGCACTGTGCTTGTCACACCAGATTTTTCGTGTCGACATGTATTTAGTTTCCGACAGTAGGGTACAATTGAATTCAAGATGTAAAATTTATAAGTATGGGAAAATATTTATATTTTGATACCATGGCAACCATTTCTCCTATCTTTTCTATGGAGTACAAGAGTAAAGTGGTCTTCAGAAGATTTCAATCGCAAAATGAGAATATACATTTTAAAGAGCATCTAAAAAATAATTGATTTTTGAATTTTAAAAAAAATCGTTGGAGCAAATTTTGAGAAAATCGAAAAAAACTGAAAAAGTACATCAGTAAAGTACTAGTACTCTTTGGCCGATTTTGATTAAAAGCTTATTTTTCCGGTCCCGGGGGTGTTTAACTTAAATATAAAATTTCAACCTCATAGCTCAATTCCTTCATGCTTAAAATTGAACACACACACACACACCCACACACCCACCCACACACCCACCCACACACAGACAGACCATGTCGCGAAAACCACTTTTTTGGATTCAGGGGACCTCAAAACGTGAAGATCCATCAAAATCTCGACATCGAATTTTTGACATGAATCCAATACTTTCTCTCTATATATATATTACATATATACATAGGTAAGAGAAAGTAAAAAATCATGTGGTTTTTGATAGCTACTCTTTGATTCTTATTTAAATTGGTTTTTTTTTTTAAGGGGTGAGTTGACTCGTCTCTCTCTCTCTCTTGAATGTTTCCTGTCATTTATTGGGGGTTGCTCTGCTTTTTATTGAACTTATTTCCGGCTTCTTTCGTTTCGTTACTTGTGTCCCATTAAAATGGGGACGCCCGATTTTATAATCCGGTTTCAAAAAAAAAAAAAAAATGAAAGAAAGAGGAGAGGATAAAAAAAATTGATCATAAGGAAGTCATAAAGGATAAAAAGAGAGGGGAGAAAAAAAGAAATTGAATATTACCCTACGGTTTTAATAAATATCGCCCCGCACTAAAAGAGAAGATTTCTGTTTTTGAAAAGTCCTCTTTGAGTATATTGGTCAATTTAGAAATGAAATCTCCAAACAAAGGCCTCATAAATTCTTAAATCACTATAGTATAATTTGATAAAATATAAAGAAAAAAAGAAATTTGATATAAAAGACTATGAAATTTAAAATTAATTTTTACTTTCTCTTACCTATGTATATATGTAATATATATATAGAGAGAAAGTATTGGATTCATGTCAAAAATTCGATGTCGAGATTTTGATGGATCTTCACGTTTTGAGGTCCCCTGAATCCAAAAAAGTGGTTTTCGCGACATGGTCTGTCTGTGTGTGGGTGGGTGGGTGGGTGTGTGGGTGGGTGGGTGGGTGTGTCTGTGTTCAATTTTAAGCATGAAGGAATTGAGCTACGAGGTTGAAATTTTATATTTAAGTTAAACATCTCCCGGGACCGGAAAAATAAGCTTTTAATCAAAATCGGCCAAAGAGTACTAGTACTTTGCTCCAACGATTTTTTTTAAAATTCAAAAATCAATTATTTTTTAGATGCTCTTTAAAATGTATATTCTCATTTTGCAATTGAAATCTTCTGAAGACCACTTTACTCTTGTACTTCATAGGAAAGATAGGAGAAATGGTTGCCATGGTAACAAAATATAAATATTTTCCCACACTTAGAAATTTTACATCTGAATTCAAATGTTCCGTACTGTCGGGAACTAAATATATGTCGACACAAAAATCTGGTGTGACAAGCACAGAACACAACTTTCGATTACCGAAGGTAAGAGAAAGTTGTGTGCTGTGCGCCAGTCACACCAGATTTTTTTTTTTAAACACACTTTTTGCTTATTCACACTCACACTCACAAGGAACACGTTCCAAGGTGCCAACGCCAATTTGGTTTTCTTGAGCTTATTTGAGTCAGTTTCGATTAGGTATTAGTCACTTTAATAGTCATATCCGTGCAAATTTAGATTTCACTTATTTCAAATATTACCAAAAAAATTGAACTTTTGCAATTTACCAAAATTCACAAGTTTAAACAGAAATTTGCCCTATGCCATGTCATCAAGGGTACTTTGCTCTATTTATACACAGAATTTAAACAAATAATTTGGACCCGATTTCAAGAAAATTACGTTTTTCCATCTTTTTAAAATTTGCTACACTTTGAATGAAAATTACGCGAAAACTATAAAGATTCTTATGACATAAGTTAAAGTACTCATTTTTCTAAAGCCATTGCCTCAAGAAACACATTTCTAATTTGTATATTTAACTTTCAAGAGAGTTTTGAAAACAATTGAACTTTTGTAATTTTTCGAAATTCAAAGAAATGTGACCTATGCCATGTTAATAAGGGTACGTATTTTTCTGGAAATCGGGTCTGTAGAGTATGAGTAGTCAAGGAAGCAGTGAGTGAGTGTGTTGGATCGTTATTGTTAAGAGTGATTGTTGAAAATGAAACAATACTCACAGATGCCGTTTCCGTCATTTTGATTCTAAATTTACCTCGTCGCCAATATATTATGTTCTAGTGCACTAGTCTACTTGAAGAATGCTACGAATTCGTGATTAATATCTCGTGTTTATTTGCTCGTGTTTTTGTTACATTAATTTTTCAACAATCACTCTTAACAATTACGACCCAACACACTCACTCACTGCTTCTTTGACTACTCATACTCTACAGGGTCCAAATTGCTTTTCTATATTTTGTGCATAAATAGAGCAAAGTACCCTTGATGACATGGCATAGGTCAAATTTCTATTTAAACTTTTGAATTTTGGTAAATTGCAAAAGTTCAATTTTTTTGGTAATTTGTGAGGCCCTCTAAAGAAATCTAAATTCGCACCGATATGACTATTAAAATGACTAATAACTAATTGAAACTGACCCAAATAAGCTCAAGAAAACCAAATTGACGTTGGCACCTTGGAACGTTTACCTTGTCAGTCTTTTCGGCAACTTAGACCATATAAGACTTTGAGGATAACGGTTATTATTTATAATATCTTTTGGGGGTCCAGGCATTTATTTATAATTAAGCCATTTGGTATCCAAATGGCTTAAATAAAATCATCGGACTGCCTGGGGTCCGAACCCGCGACTTTCGGTAGGCACGCTACCAACTACTCCAAGCCCAAGGGCTTAAAAGCCCTCGGGGCATGGCGTAGAGGTTAGCGTGCAAACCTCGTATACCAAACGTCGCGGGTTCGGACCCCAGGCAGTCCGATGATTTATTTAAGCCATTTGGATACCAAATGGCTTAAATAAGAATGCCTGGACCCCTATATGTATATTTATCAATAACGGTTATCGTCTAAAGTCTTCAATGGCCTGAGTTGCCGAAAAGACTGTGTGAATGTGTGTGTGAGTGTGAGTGTGAATGAGAAAAAAGTGTGAATGTTTAAAAAAAAAAAAAAAAAAAAAAAAAAAAAAAAAAAAAATTTAATTAACCTCATTAAAGAGATGTAAATAAATATAGAAAAAAAAATAAAATAAAAAAAGATTTTAAAAAATGCTTTTATTTAAATTGAACTAAAAAGAGAGAAATAAGAAAGAAATAATTTAATTGTTCTTGTTAAAATTTTTTAATATTTATGACTTAAAATAAAAGCGTGGGGCGCTTCGAAGTAATTCCCGAGGCTCGCGCCCCACGCTTTTATTTTAAGTCATAAATATTAAAAAATTTTAACAAGAACAATTAAATTATTTCTTTCTTATTTCTCTCTTTTTAGTTCAATTTAAATAAAAGCATTTTTTAAAAATCTTTTTTTTATTTTATTTTTATTTTAAGCTTTTTAGTCTTTTAGTCTTATCAAAAATCATCAATATGACAAAGTACCACATTAGTTTGGCCTGTATTGATTTGGTTCAATTGAAAAATTATTCATTATCATAAAAAAAAAAGTGACTCGTAAATATCAAAAAACTATAGTTATTAGGGCCTTATTTGCGTGAGGCTTCAAATAAAGTACCACATTAGTTTGGTCTATTTTGATCAAAACCACCATATAGTGGCGTCATCAAAAATGACTCTTAAGTATTACATTTCACACCTCTAGCCCATCGGGAAGTCTTGAAATTACATTAATTCGCGAAGGGTTTCAAATAAAGTACCACATTAATTTGGTCTATTTTGATCAAAACCACCATATAGTGGCGTCATCAAAAATGACTCTTAAGTATTACATTTCACACCTTTAGCCCATCGGGAAGTCTTTTGAAATTACATTAATTCGCGAAGGGTTTCAAATAAAGTACCACATTAGTTTGGTCTATTTTGATCAAAACCACCATATAGTGGCGTCATCAAAAATGACTCTTAAGTATTACATTTCACACCTCTAGCCCATCGGGAAGTCTTTTGAAATTACATTAATACGCGAGAGGTTTCAAATAAAGTACCACATTAGTTTGGTCTATTTTGATCAAAACCACCATATAGTGGCGTCATCAAAAATGACTCTTAAGTATTACATTTCACACCTCTAGCCCATCGGGAAGTCTTTTGAAATTACATTAATTCACGAAGGGTTTCAAATAAAGTACCACATTAGTTTGGTCCATTTTGGTAAAACCAAACTCACAATTTGCGTCATCAAAAATGACTCTTAAATATCAAATTTCACACCTCTAGCTCATCGGGAAGTGTCCTTAACAAAGCCATAAAGTTGGTGACCTTGAAAGAGTAAGTTAAATAAAAGCATTTAATAAAAATAAATAAGAATCTACAATTAAAATCAAAGAGACTCAAACGGCAACGAGCCTTCTGGGGCCTCCTCGGGACTCCCTAGTTACGCCCATGATTGCAATTGAAAAAAAAACGAAAAAATATACCTTAAGTTGGTTGGCTTTAGATGCTTATTTAGAATATGGACGGGAAAAGAGCAGTCAGGTGGAAAAAAAAAAAACTTATTTTTTAGACGACATTTCGAGCTCTTGTCGTACCGTATCTTCAGCAACAAATTTTATTAATTATTTTTATCTATAATTATTTGTTGTATTGTTCATGCAGATTATAAAATAATTGAATAGTAGAAGGTGACTGTAGCTGATATGTTGAATACGAAAGAGGGTGTAGCCAAATAATTGAGCCCTTTGGTAATAAACACTCTTTATTGAAACGTTTCGGCCGGAATCAACCCTGAAGATGGCAGGGTTGATCCCGGCCGAAACGTTCCGATAAAGAGAGTTTCTTATCAAATTGAGGCTCAATTATTTGGCTGCATCCTCTTTCATATTTAAAGATCATAAAATAATTAATAAAAAACACAAATTATTTCCGTAGGCCCTGAAATGAGTGTGACAAGCGCTCGAAAATAAAATCTTGTTTTATTTTTCACCCGGCTGCTCTTTTTTCTGGCAGGCTTCTATTCACATTCTAATGAAAAAATGTTCAATATATATATATATAACTTGGAAATCAAATTTCACACTTGAAGCTCTTTTCCTTCTTTTTTTTTAGCACAAACAAACACAGAGACACAATTTTAAGTTTGAACATTCCTAATTACTGATTTTGATAATGAAATTTGAACATTTTCATCTCTTTTGAGGGAATCCATAAATGCTAGATGCCACTCATTTATTGTTGTTAAGAGAGGGAATAATTATCCTTATCAAGTTACCTATTTCGACGAGCTCTCAACATTAACGATTGAGAAAGACAGGAAGAGAGAGTCTTGTTTTCGATAATTAATGAAAATAGAGAGGAGCAAAGCGGATTTACAAGGAAAAACCACAAAATCGAACAACTCGGAATAACTAATAGAGAAACAAATGGACAGCTGAAGAAGAAGACTTCTTTCTCTCTAAACGAATTGAAATTGGAAATGGGATCAAAGTCCTCTATTTGCAACATATGGTCAAATAGTTTTATCTTCAAAGAAGAAATTAAAATTATTAGATTTTTTAAAAGAGCACTTAATCGGATTCAATGGATGGTTCTGTTTGGTTCATTATAATATCTTTTGCTTACTTTTGTCCCACGCCTCAATGGCATCAGTATTTCTATTTTCAATTGCCCTTTCTTCACTAATAAATTGTGCCAAAAGCAATTTCTCCTTCTCTTAATAATTTTTGTAGGACAAGATTTGAGTAAGCTAATAGTTATAATTATAATTATTTTTATTTTACTTTGACATGTAAACAACGAAAAAAGAGAAAGGTTAGTTTCGGGCTTAATTGCGGTAGCCATATTTCTGTTGCCAATTTATCACTAAAAAATCCCTAAAATATTGCCTCCTTCACGAAGGATGACTCGGATATTTTGATATGAATTTATAAAAAAAGAAAAAAAAACCAAAGAGGATTTTTTCTTTCTTTTTTATACGAATTTTGCAAAGAAGATTAAAAAAATAATTTTTGCGCCAGTAGAGTGTCATCATATAATTACCTCCCGCGCTCCGCTTCTCTCCATTTACGTGACCTCAATTTTATTTAATTAATATTATCAAGATCTAAGATATTATTTTATGAACGAGAAAAACGAAAGTAAGATGAAGAAATAAATAAAACGTAATTAGAAAATATAAACAGGTAGGGAAAAAAAGAGAAGAAAGAAAATTGCAAAAAAAAAAGGGTTGAGAGAGAAGGGAGAGAGGAAACGTTGGTTCGTTGGTTGATTCTAAAAAGGAAATGAAATCGTCCTAACGAAACAAGCTTTATATTTATATATACGTAGAGAGGCAGGCCTATCTTGGTGTAAAAAAAAGAAGAGAAGATAGCTTAATGAGAAACTACAATTTGAAGAGGCAGAGGGTGAAAAATCGTTAAATTATATTTGTATACTCTTATCATTAATGAGCCCTTCAGGGCTTAAACAAATATTCTTATGAATATAGAAGGTTTTTGTTAGGAACCGACCGAATATTCGGTTTCGGTTACGGTTTCGGCCAGTTTCGGCCAAAAATCATGGTTTCGGCCGTAGTTTCGGTTTCGGCCAAAAAGTGGCCCAACCTTTCGGCCGGCCGAAACCAGAGTCTGAAAAAATGGGATGAGACTCGCATGCAAAAAAAAAAAAAAAAAGGTCAAATAATTTGCACTTGAGGGAGAAAAAAAATTAAAGGTAAAATGATTTTCACGGGAGGGAAAAAAAATTCAAAAAAAAAAAAAAGGTAAAATGAAAAAATGAAAAAAAATTTTTATAGGAAATACAAGTTTCGGTTTCGGCCGAAACTAAGGTTGAGGCCGAATATTCGGTTTCGGTTTCGGTTTCGGCTGAAAATCTTGTTTCGGTCGGACCCTGTTTTTGTTTCGAAAATTGACGAGCTCGCCAATATTTCTAAATTAAATATCTTGGGCAGCTCCAAATTCGATGAAATTTAGAATTCAATAATTTAGAAAAAATTGAATTACTTCAAATTTACATGGAAATTTCGATTCACAAGTTAACTGCTCCAAAAAAAAAACTATGATTACAGTGTGCAACAAGAAAAAAAGCCCCGAGAAAATTCCTTCAGATTCTTAAGTAAAATGACCTCCTGAATCCAAATATGACCTTCCTTTCCCCCCAGGACGTACCGTTTTCGGGGGTAGCTCCCTACTTATTTCCACCCCTTTTCGTTAATTATAGGGCCACGAAAAAAATTTGGAAGGATGAAAAGGAATATTTTAGCCTTAACATTTCTTCAGAAGGTCTAGAGAAGTGAAAAGTTAAAAAACATTAACATTTGGTTCCACGGGGGGGGATGCGGGGGAGGATTTTGTCCCTTAAAATGCAAAAAAATCATTAAAAATGATCAATTTTTTCTGATTTTTCCCAATTTTTTCACTGATTTTCTACATATTCCAGCGGACAGACCCACCTCACCCTTCCTTAAATATCCCTCAACTAAAAAAAAAATTTATAGAACAAAGCGGGTGGGGTGTGAGCGATTCCGAAGCCCTTGCAAGAAGGATTTTTTGGGGAAAACGGAGGTCATATTTGGATTCAGGATGTCATTTTACTTAAGAATCTGAAGGAATTTTCTCGGGGCCAGAAAAAAAGTTTCATTTTGTAGCACAGTGTTATTTTTCAAAATTTTAATCTCATATTTCGATATTTAGGCTGAACGTACACCAATTGAGCCAAAACGTTTTCGGACAAAACGTTTTGTCCAAGAACAAAACGTCTTTATTCAATGATGTCGAATCATGTCCAATTGTGTTTTGCATCTTCGGTGTGCGTTGACCCATAGAAAAGAATTGAAAAAAAAAAAAAAACTGTTTTAGCACCAAAGAGTACTATCACTTTACTGATGTACTTTTTCAGTTTTTTTTCGATTTTCTCTAAATTCGCTCCAACGATTTTGATTAAAATTCAAAAATCAATTATTTTTTAGATCCTCTTTAAAATGTATATTCTCATTTTGCCATTAAAATCTTATGAAGATCACTTTATTCTTTTTTTTTAACACTCACACTTTTTTTCTCATTCACACTCTAACTCACACACACACTGACAGTCTTTTCGGCAACTTAGGCCATTTAAGACTTTGTCGATAACCGTTATTAATTATAATATCTATTGGAGGTCCAGGAATTTCTATTTGGTATCCAAATGGCTTAAATAAAATCATCGGACTGCCTGGGGTCCGAACCCGCGACGCTCGGTATAGAAGGTAGACACGCTACCAACTACACCAAGCCCGATGGCGATAGAGTTCTAATTGAATAAATTAATTTTACAATGAATAGTTAAATTATTACTAAGTTTTCAAGATTGTAGATTTTACAAAGTATCTTAAATAATGAAAGGGTGGATTTTAGACATCAAATGCATTGATAAAAAAATTAGAAAATTGATTGTGATTGTGAGAAAGTGATCAAAAAAGTGTAAACACGAACCAAAATGGCAATCGACGACAAAGTTTCGACTTAGAAATTTTGATGTTTTAGAAAAAAGAATTATGTCTAGCTAGTTCAAGGAAATTATTAACTTTAAAATTTAAAATTCCGCCATTACTCAAACCAGTTGATTGCATTTAAATCGAATTATTATAACCCCCCTCCACACTCCTTTTTCCAAATTATTTTAATATTCCTACATTATGGATTTCAGTGTTTTCAAGGAAAAAATAAAAAAAAATTTCGACCGTGACAGGACTCGAACCTGCAATCTTCGGATCCGAAGTCCGACGCCTTATCCATTAGGCCACACGGTCTTGCTATATCTAGCACTTACTTTCCAATACATTCTTATTAAAAAAAATAAATAAAAAAGAAAGTATTTTCTAGTATTTTACGTTTTGATATAAAATCAATATACTGTATATGGTGAGATGCCCATCCAATCAAAGTCCCATTTGGGGGGGGGGGGGAAGTAAAATAGCTCGCAAAATGTGTGTGTGGGTGTGTCTGTATACATTTTTGACCATGAAGGAATTGAGCTACGAGGTTGACATTTTATATTTAAGCTAAACACCCCTCGGGAGAGTGAAAATGAGCTTTTAATCAAAATCGGCCAAAGAGTACTAGTACTTTACTGATGTACTTTTTCAGTTTTTTTCGATTTTCTCAAAATTCGCTCCAACGATTTTGTTTAAAATTCATAAATCAACTATTTTTTAGATGCTCTTTAAATCTATATTCTAATTTTACCGTTAAAATCTTCTGAAGTCACAGTCACACCAGATTTTTCAAAATTATCATCTGAAGTGAGCTCCTTTATCGTTCATTAATTTACAAAATAAATAAACAATAATGATTATAAAAATTAATTATTTTTTCAACTCTATTTAATTAATTTCTTTAGTTATTTTAATCAGAATAGATCTGAATAAGAATTTTGCATCTATATTACAATGGAGAAAAAACAACCCAAAAAATATCTGTAATAATACATTTTTTAATGTTTAATGTGGTTCTCGTATTTCTTAAAAACTTTCGTTATTTTTACATAGATCTCGATCAAATTGGCTCTCCGCCATCTTTTTTAGACTAATAAAGGAAGCGAGGGGGGACTCCCCTGAAAAACTTGGCAATATTAATGAAATCTCAGGTACCGTCTTCTAGACTCGCGCCCAAAATATAAACTTTTATTTAATACGTATTTATCTCCCCCATCACTGGGATGGATGACATTTAAGATACGATCCGCCGTGCGCTGGATCACGGCCTACTGACTTATTCTATTATTGTAGTCTTGTTTGTTTACATCTCGTTTCTCATTTCTGTTCTGTTATTTTCCCAGGCCACCTGAGATAAACTATTTTTGTATAAGTGTGAATTGATTTCAAAATCCTAACTAGGGATGAAACGATACCACTGAGGTATCGATACTTTTACTCGATACTGGTATCGGTCGCAAAGTATCGAGTACCTACTCGGTATCGATTGAAAAGTATCGATACTTACTCGTATCGGTCAATTTTTTCGTACAATTAAAGATAAGCAAAAACAGCAAGATATCAAAAGCAAAATATCAAGATTCGCAGGAACTTTGCAGCCAGGAGATTAAATAAAAATCTTTTATTGAATTTCTATTTGCTGACGTTTCGGTCGCCAATCACGACCTTCATCATCGGAGACTTCCGACTAGCAATAACGGCGGCGTAACTAGCCTTTGAGGGGGGAGGGGCGAAGCTCAACCGGGGCGCCGTTTTCGTTCGACCTTTTTTTTTTTAGTATTCGAAACTCGTTCGATCTTTTTTTGTAATTTTTCTCCGGATTTGTGATATATTGTGATATAAAATGATTTTATGAAATTAAAAAAAAAAAAATAGCCGGAGATTTTGGGAAAAAGCCGGAAAGCCGGATGCTCGAGGGGCACCAAAAGCTTGATGCACCTGGATACGCTACTGAGTAGCAAGTATATGTAATATTTTTATACATATCAAAGTAAAAAGAAATTGTATATAAATAATTTCAATGAATATTAAATTACCTAAGATCGTATATAATTGACAATATTTCCCCTGATGAAGGTTGTGAATGGCGACCGAAACGTCGGCAAATAGAAATTAAATAAAAGATTTTTTTATTTAATATCCTGGCTGCAAAGTCCCTGCGAATCTTGATTAATTTTCCATAGCCCTAAAACATCAAGTTCTTGAGGAAAAAAATAAAAAACATCGACGACTAAGAAAAAAATTCAGTTTTAGAGGTAAAAATATTAATTTTTCAAGATGTTTCCCTGTTAAACACTCCAATAATAAAAATTAAAATACAGTAGTACAAACCATTCCACTTATTTATATTGTAAATAAGAACAAATGTAGGTAAATGTTCTTCCGACCTAACTAATCATCGCGTACGTGGTCCGAGTATCGATACGAGTACTTTTGACCGATACTTACTTGGTACTTGATTCCAAAGTATCGATTCCAAAAGTACTTGGTATCGAAAGAAAAGTATCGAGTAAGTACTTGTATTTACTCGTATCGTTTCATCCCTAGTCCTAACATATCATAAAAATGGATAGACATTTGATCCCAGCGCTATTGGCATCATTAAATAGATAAACAATCAAGTAAATAAGAAAATTGACTAAAATAATTTTCCGATCGAGTTAAAGAAAAAAAAAAAAAAAAAAAAAAACGGGAGTTTTTATTTTCTTATCATCAAGAAAGAGAGAGTGTCGTTTTGTTCCGTCTGGCAAACGGCCTAAACTCGTTTGTATTGTAAACGATGCAACTTTTCAAAAGCACACACCATTTTTTTTCTTCTTCTTCTCTTTGGTAACGTAACATAACAACAACCTTTCCACTTTACCCAACCCACAAGCAACCAACCAACCACTTCCTTAAAAAAAAAAAAATATCTCTATATAATATACCTACTCTCATTTTAAGAATATATTTATAACACACACACACAGAGAGAAATACGTTTTTTTTTTTCATCTTCTTATTATTATCAATATCAATAAACATAGCGAAAGGGAGAGAGAGAAAAATGTAACCTGTAACCTTTCATACATATATATGAGTATAATAAAGAAGAAAAATAAATAAATAACATGCTAAAAGTGAATTGGAAATAGAATAAAGAAATAAATTATGGACCGTAGGCTCTAGAAATTAAAACAACTAGCTCATAGGTTTCAATGGAAGCCATCGATACATTCATTGTATTTAATACATTTACATAATAAATGTATAAAGTCAAATGGCCTCAGCAGCCGAAATGACTTTTTCAAAAAAAAAAAAAAAAATCTAGAATTTTAATATATCGGTGGAAACTAAATATGGAAGTTTTTTTTCCAGTTTAGGGCCATACGCATTTTCCTAAAACCATTCTGTATGTTTCTGTATTAATAGCTCTGAGGATGGCCCTAAACAGGGCCGAAACGTCAGCACTGAGAGCATAATAAAAGAAAATATAATTAGCTGCTCTCTCTTTTTATTCTCCTCCTAATAAATCTATCTCAACACAAAAAATATGGTGTGACTGTCGTACAGCACACAACTTTCTCTTCGGGAAGAGAAAGTTATGTACTCTGCTTGTCATACCAGATTTTTTGTGTTGAGATAGATTTAGTTTCCGACAGTAATGTATATTTAAATTCAAGATGTATTATTATTATTGTTTGCAATAAGGCGCGCCAGCTATTAAGCCTATACGCGAATTCAAGATGTAAAATACACTGCCCCGCAAAAAAGTGGCGCACTTTGTTTCTTCTTAAAAAGACCTATTTTACTCTACCTTAATGATACTGAAATTTATTAAACATTTAATAAAAAATAACTATAAGTATAAATAAGTAAAAATAACTAAGTATCTTATACATTTCTAAGTAAATTTAATACAAATCCATATCATTTTAATAAATAATTATAATTTAATCAAAACAAAGACAAAAATGTTGAAATTTTTTTATTAACGCCAAATTTTTAATATTTTAAAATAATCTTTCCTTTTCAGTTTTTCTCTGTTCTATTTATTGGAAATTCTTATAAAAACAAAATTTTTAATTAATATCCAACAAAACATATCTTTATTTTATTAAAATTGTATAATTTGATAAAAATGTTTTGAATTTGTGCTTAAGTTATTTAGAAATGTATAAGTTTATTCATATTAAATGTTTAATAAATTACAGTATCATTATAATAGATTAGAACAGGTCTTCTTAAAGAAGAAACAAAGTGCGCCACTTTTTTGCGGGGGAGTGTATTTATATTTTGCTACCATGGAAACCATTTCTCCTAAATTTTCTATGGAGTACAAGAGTAAAGTGATCTTCAGAAGATTTCATTGGCAAAATATGAATATATATATTTTAAAGCGAACCTAAAAAATGATTGATTTTTGAATTTTAATCAAAATCGTCGGAGCAAATTTTGAGAAAATCGAAAAAAATTGAAAAAGCACATCAGTAAAGTACTAGTACATTTTGCCCAATTTTGTTTTAAAAGCTTATTTTCAAACTCCGGGAAAGGGGCCTAACTTAAATATAAAATATCAACCTCGTAGCTCAATTCCTTCATGCTAAATTGAACACACACAGACACACAGGCAGATAGACCAATTCGCGAAAACCACTCTTTTGGTTTCAGAAGACCTCAAAACGTGTATATCCATCAAAATCTTGACATCGAATTTTTGGACATGAATCCAATACATTCTCTCTCTATATATTAACATATATATAGAGGTAAGAGAAAGTAAAAATCCGGGCTTTACCTATAACAATAGTGACAAAAATTGCCAACTAAGTAAGATTATTCATAAATTAATTTATAATTTTAGAAAGAATTAGTCTTATTTGAATTTTTATTTTGATACAGTATTTAAAATAACAGATAAATATAAAATAAATGATGCCAGTTTTTTTTTTTTTTTATTTATTTAATCTATCTAAAGCGAGAGCAATGAATGAAATGATCAATAAAAGGATGGATTAAGTCAAACTAAGATGATGAAAATATAGCCCACTAAAAGGGTTTATCGACTCGCTCTAACCTAACGTCGTCGATGATGGCTAGAGAATGAATGCTTGCTTGATTAAAGTAGCTTTTATATTTTGAAATAGAAAAATATCTTTTAACATTAATTAATGGGCGCAACTTTGCCTGGACTCTCTTGATTAGAGACCTATCCATAAATCTCTTTTGATTTAGGAGAATGTGGTATGAAAGTTACTTAATCAGGGCCGCCGAGAGTTTTGCGCAGTTGTTTATTAATATACCAATTAAGAGAAAGAGCTTAAAAAGGCGCTTCAGAGGAAAATTTTACTTTTTATGTTATTATCATTAATAAAAGATTTGCTTCGGTTTTTTGTAAAAATTACAACGTTTTGATTAAGGGTAAATTCAGCTAAGTTATGTTACAATCCTATCTAAATGATTGTCACAGAATGAATGCCCGAAACGTTGCAATTTCACTTTCTCTTACCTCTATATATATGTTAATATATAGAGAGAGAAAGTATTGTATTCATGTCAAAAATTCGATGTCAAGATTTTGATGGATATACACGTTTTGAGGTCTTCTGAAACCAAAAGAGTGGTTTTCGCGAATTGGTCTATCTGCCTGTGTGTCTGTGTGTGTTCAATTTAGCATGAAGGAATTGAGCTACGAGGTTGATATTTTTGATGGATATACACGTTTTGAGGTCCCCTGAAACCAAAAGAGTGGTTTTCGTGACATGGTCTGTCTGTCTGTCTGTCAGTGTTCAATTTTAAGCATGAAGGAATTGAGCTATGAGGTTGAAATTTTATATTTAAGTTAAACACCGATTTTTCCGGCCTTTATCAGTACAAATGTTATGTTTTCTTCGAGCTTAGAGAGGCTCTTGGCAACTCCTGACATACTGTTGATGCGAAACATTCCTTGTTCAAGAGACACTCTAAATAAAACTTGCCGAAATATGTTAAAAAATCTGGTGTGACCACACCAGATTTTTTGTGTCGAAATATATTTAGTTTCCGCCAATATATTAGAAATTTAAGATGTCAAAATTATAAACATGGCAAAATATTTATATTTTGTTACCATGGCAACCATTTCTCCTATCTTCCTATGAAATACAAGAGTAAAGTGTGCTTCAAACAATTTTGAGGGCAAAACGAGAATATACATTTGAAAGAGCATCTAAAAAATAATTGATTTTTGAATTTTAATCAAAATCGTTAGAGCGAATTTTGAGAAAATCGAAAAAAACTGAAAAAGTACTTCAGTAAAGTACTAGTACTCTTTGGCCGATTTTGATTAAAAGCTTATTTTTCCGGTCCCGGGAGGTATTTAACTTAAATATAAAATTTCATCCTCCTAGCTCAATTCCTTCATGCTTAAAATTGAACACACACACACAGACACACACACAGACAGACAGACCATGTCGCGAAAACCACTTTTTTGGATTCAGGGGACCTCAAAACGTGAAGATCCATCAAAATCTCGACATCGAATTTTTGACATGAATCCAATACTTTCTCTCTATATATATATTACATATATACATAGGTAAGAGAAAGTAAAAAGTGCAAAAAATTTTAAATATACAACTTTATACTTTATTCACCAAATGGGAAATTTCACAAATTGAGTTATTGATATTTGATTGTAGAAGATAATTTCCTGAACGTTTTAAGACCAAAACCACTCTGATATCTCAAAAACTCAAAAAGTTTGATCCTTTCAGAGTTTGAGATATAAAAAACGAGAAAAACGCATTTAAACAAAAAAACTTTTTAAAATTACTAAATCGATTATTTTGTAATATATTGTTACGAGGTAAAATTGATTGAGTAATTAAAACAATAATGATTTTAACAAAAGTTTTATATTTTTCAAAAATAATATAGGATTGTTGTACATACAATGACAACCGTGGTTGTATTCTTCGGGAAAACTCTCCTCCAAGTCGATGATTCGGATTCCAACGAATTCTTCTTTACTCCTCTTTACACACACAATACAAAAAAATATTTAAACTTATGATATTACTATATATTCTCCTCTTTAGGGGATGTTAAAAAAAAATACCAACAAAGAGAGCCAGCATGAAATTTGCTGCTCATTCGAATACCTCCTCTCTCTACACATGTCTTCTCCGTTCGGCTTCATGCATATCTATGTGTTTTTCTAAGTTTTGCCCGCAGAGGGCTCTCTCAAGCCACTCCCCTGGGTGGGAGATTAGCACTCTCGCGGGTTATTTTTAAACAATTATAATTTTATTTTATATTATGGGTATACATTTTTTTAGATCACAACAATATATCGAATTCTCTAAAATTACCGAATAAACCTGATTAGGAAATATTGAAGAATTGTATTCAATTGAAACCCCAAAAATCGATTTTGACCTAATTCAACTAAATTACCGATCATTTTACTTCGCCGACAAGAGATCTCTTTTCACTTTCCGCATCAATTAGTACAGACAGTATCTCTGTGATTTCTTGCCCGAGCGCCTGGAGACTAGACATCAATTGGTGTCGAGACGAAGTGCCTGGCTGCAGAGGAAAGGGGTGAGCAAAGTGCTCGGGTAGTGGACGAAAAGGCATAAAATCTGAAAGAAATATAGTGTCTAATCATCAACAATCCCATTGATTATCTAAATACCATATCCATGGGTGCCGACTTTTAAAAATTATTAGGGGGGGGGGGGGGGCAAAATAGGATTGACGCAGGGGATATGGATTAAATGTTTTAAGATTTTGCACTCTTTGACATTTTAACGTTAGTGAAGCGTTTTTTCCTGGGGGGGGGGCTCAATCTCCTTGAGCCCCATGGAGTGGCCGCTTATGACCATAGCCTTTTTCGCAAAATCATCATCTAAATTATGCAACACATTTTTCATTTGATAATTCTTCTTGTGTGATTATCATTCTATTTAATTGATGAACGACTCACTGACTGAACCTTTTTTTTACTAAAATAAAAATATTTTTCTAAAGATTCTTTTGTTTTAATCTCTTTTATTATAATTTTTTTCCCTTTCTAAAAAATTTTCGTTATGCTTTTATATAATTTTTTTCTTTTTTCGGATACAGAGGCTATTTAAGGGTGCGATTATGTTGGCGCTGTGATAAGCGATAAGAGCAGAGCAAAGAAAATAGAAACATGTTTTTGAATAGAGCTGTTTATATTGGAGCTGCGCTGAGAATCCTTCTTTGATCCCAATTAATTTTCTTTGCTCTTATCGACGCTCTGATCGGAGATGGATATAGACATTTTAATAAGTGAAGTATTTCTAGGCCCTCATTGAGGAATAAAAAAAGAAAAATTTTCATAATATATTTTTCTAGACAAACTATTGAATGAAGTGGCACATAAAACACAAACAAATTGTAATAGACCAGTCAATAAAGACAAAATAAAAGGCCTTAAATCGCAAAACGTAAAATATTCCTGCATTTTTGGTATGTTATTTGGACCCCTTGGGGGGGAGTGCAAAACCACATTTTGCAATCAAAAAAGTTGTGTTACCTGTAATACGAGAAAAACTTCAAAATTTTTGGACATTTTTCAGATTTTGCAGTTTAATTCAAAAACTATGGCATTTTGACATTAGTTGTTATTATCATTTTTAAATTGCATTAAATTTCAAACAATTGAAGCCAAACCATAGCTCCGTAAGTTTAATAGTTTTTGAGATATGAGCCGGATGTCCAAAAGAATGATGCTCTGATAAATAAAAACACAATTTTTAAGAAAATTTTTTTTATTTATTCTTCAACCATCATCTTAAAGTGACCAAGAATCAAACTACTGATCTTCAAATTTAATTATTTACTGGCCTACACTAAAAAAATTTATTTTTCTTAAGCTGGTTTTAAATTTCCAATTGTCATCTGGTCTTAAAGAGAGTTGTCTATCTGTGAATCAGTGCATATGGGATGTTAGTGAGAGAGTGAGCGAATGCTATCTGACCTCTCTCTCTCTCTCTCTCTTTCCTTCTCTCAACAAGCAGCAAATAGCATCAATGAACGAAAGAGAGAGAGAGAGAGAGAGAGAGAGAGGGTTTAAAGGGAACCAACGAACGAATGAACAGGAGAGAGAGGGTGTAATGGTTTTAGCGGTTGCGGTTTAGCGATATGGTGGGTGAAAAGAGAGAGAGAGAGAGAGAGAGAGATGCCATCGATCCACTTTTAGCAGGCTAACTAACACTCTATACGCTTTAACTTATTGCTAGCTTGCTACTGCTCTTTTTTTTTTATACAATCATTTGAAAGAATTTTAATTCCATTTACATGATACCCTCATTTATCTGCCCCCTTCCTATTTGACGTTCTCTTTAAAAGAATTGGTGAAAATTATAATATATTTCTTCTTTTTTTTTTATTCTTTGATGTTAACTTCTTCTCCCGCAATTGCCTCTTTGACATTCTTATTTGAATAAATTAACACAAATGTTGAATTGAAAATCAAAGAAGGCTAGGTAACATGGGTGTGAATATTTTATTTATTTATAAAAAATATTTACATTCTGGTGCCCAAAGGTCAAGGGTTCGCTTCCTATCCCAAGCGAGTATTGTAATGGATAGAGACCGGATTTTAAGCAAAATGCTTATTGCTCAATTTTATAAGCAGCCATTAGATATTTAATTTCTACACGAATTAGGAAAAACTAAGTGCATTGAGATTGCATTTTTTATGCTTTTTTTGCTTTTTTTGAGTTTTCATGCTTTTTTCCCTTTCGTGCTTATTTGAACTTATTTTACGAATATTTATAATTTTTTTTTTTTTTTTATTAAAAAATACACTTTTTCCCATTCACACACGCATACACTAGGGATGTATATAAGGGGGGGGGGGCCCCCACAAAAAAAAAAAAAATTTCCAAAAACCCCGCAGTGCGAAAAAATATATTAGCCCTGTAAAAAAAATTTTTTCCGCAGGGTGAAAAAATTTGGTTCCGCGAAAACAAAATTTTTCGCATGGCGGGGCGGAATAAATTCTAGTTTATTTAAAAAAAAAAATTGTATACGTCATTGGTATGAGTAAAAATTGCTTATGAGATGCTTTTTTTTAACTTTTATGCTTATTTAACAACTTTTTATTCAAGTTTTTTATGCTTTTTTAAGCACTTTTTTTTCCATTTTTTTATGCTTTTTTGTCCGGTCTCTAGTAATGGATCTAAATGATTAGTAAAAGAATTTGATTACAAAGGTTGTTACATCTGTGACAAAGTTCTAACAACCTTTTTAATCTTACAAGTAAAGTAACCCAAACATGAAATTCCGATTTCAATGAAACTTTGTACAATTAAATATATGCATTAAATGAGAAAAAATTCGACCAATAAAATAACAAAACTTTTTAAAAAATCTGGTGTGACTGTCGCACTAGCACACAACTTTCTCTTACCTTTGGTAATCGAAAGTTGTGTACTGTGCTTGTCACACCAGATTTTTTGTGTCGACATGTATTTAGTTCCCGGCAGTAGGGAATATTTGAATTCAGATGTAAAATTTATAAGTATGGGGGAAAATATTTATATTTTGTTACCATGGCAACCATTTCTCCTATCTTTTCTATGGAGTGCAAGAGTAAAGTGGTCTTCAAACAATTTTGAGGGCAAAACGAGAATATACATTTGAAAGAGCATCTAAAAAATAATTGATTTTTGAATTTTAATCAAAATCGTTAGAGCGAATTTTGAGAAAATCGAAAAAAACTGAAAAAGTACATCAGTAAAGTACTAGTACTCTTTGGCCGATTTTGATTAAAAAGCTTATTTTTCCGGTCCCGGGGGTGTTTAACTTAAATATAAAATTTGAGCCTCCTAGCTCAATTCCTTCATGCTTAAAAGTGAACACAGACACACACACACACACACACACACACACACACACACACACACACCCACCCACCCACCCACAGACAGACCATGTCGCGAAAACCACATTTTTGGATTCAGGGGACCTCAAAACGTGAAGATCCATCAAAATCTCGACATCGAATTTTTGACATGAAACCAATACTTTCTCTCTATATATATATTACATATATACATAGGTAAGAGAAAGTAAAAATTAATTTTTGAATTTTAAAACAGGTAGATTTTCAATTTCAAGTTGTTTTAGCTGTTTGTTGAGTGAATTGTTTGTTGGATTTTGAAACTTTTCACCTTGATAATGTTATTGAAGGGGTATAGTCAGATAACAGAAATTAATGGGTTTGGTGTAGGCTATGGGCTAACGGACGGGGGCGCTTGAAGAAGGAGATCGGCACTTACTGGAGACCTAGTTTTATTTCAAAATTATATTATAAAAGAAAATAGATCTCTGTCTGTCCACTTTTGCAACAGTTTTTGAAAATTTTTAAACAAGATAGATTTTTTAGCTACAAAGTGTTTTGAATGGTCATTAATGCCCTCGGGGCATGGCGTAGAGGTTAGCGTGCTAACCTCATATACCAAACGTCGCGGGTTCGGACCCCAGGCAGTCCGATGATTTTATTTAAGCCAATTGGATACCAAATGGCTTAAATAAGAATGCCTTGGACCCCCATATATGTATATTAATCTCTATAACGGATATCGTAAAAGTCTTAAATGGCCTAAGATGCCGAAAAGACTGTGTGAATGTGTGTGTGAGTGTGAGTGTGAATGAGAAAAAAGTGTGAATGTTTAAAAAAAAAAAAAAAAAATGGTCATTAATACTATTGTTGAGATGCTAGATAGAAACCTAATGCTAATATTAATTATTCATTTTAGGCATAATTATCAATTGTATGAAATCACTTGAATTCAATATTGAATATGAGTCTAACTTGGAATTTGAAACACTTTTTTTTAATGATTTTCACTATTGGACTGATTTTCAGAAAATATATTTTTTAAAAAATTTTTTAAAAATAAACTGTTCATTCATTGGTCGAAATTTTTTCAAATTTATCATTTATTTAATTGTACCAAGTTTCAATGAAATCGGAATTTCATGTTTGGGTTACTTTACTTGTTAGGCGATTGTCTAAAAACAGGCGTTAAAATTTAAAATAAACAAATGGGTGTTAAAAAGTAATGTAGAAACAATCAGCGTTAACTATTCTCTAAACAAAGTTTTAACAGCGACGTTAACATGTTGCTTTTATTTCAAAGCTATCAAAATCATAACCTTACTTTTTTAGGTTAACGACGCTATGTTTATTTTAAACACGATTTTGAAAATTAAAGGCACCCCTAGACATGGCATTAATTTTTAACACTATTTACTAAATGTTAACGCTTTGGCTTTAAATTTTTGTTTACAGATTAGCTTTTTGAGGCAAGGAAGTGATTTTGAATAGCATTTTTTAACGCTGATTGTTTTTACATTACTTTTTAACACCTATTTGTTTATTTTAAATTTTAACACCTGTTTTTAGAGAATAGACCTGTTTGGGTGTTAGCTAAGTAAATCCAATTTGGACTCTTGTTTAAGGGGGTTCAGGAGCGACGTCTAAACGTACTTAAAAAAAAAAAAAAATCTGGTGTGACTGGCGCACTAGCACACAACTTTCTCTTACCTTCGGTAATCGAAAGTTGTGTACTGTGCTTGTCACACCTCAGATTTTTGTGTCGACATATATTTAGTTCCCGACAGTACGGTACATATTGAATTCAGATGTAAAATTTATAAGTATGGGAAAATATTTATATTTTGTTACCATGGCAACCATTTCTCCCTATGTTTTCTATGGAGTACAAGAGTAAAGTGGTCTTCAGAAGATTTCAATCACAAAATGAGAATATACATTTTAAAGAGAATATAAAAAATAATTGATTTTTTGAATTTAAAAAAAAATCGTTGGAGCAAATTTTGAGAAAATCCCGAAAAAAAACTGAAAAACTACATCAGTAAAGTACTAGTACTTTTGGGCCGATTTTGATTTAAAAGCTTCGTGTCACGTCCATGGGGGTGTCTAACTTAAATATAAAATTTCAACCTTCTAGCTCTTTTCGTTCTTGAGATATTTTGTTCACAGACACACACACACACACAGGGGCAGCACACAGACACACAGACACACAGACACACAGACAGACCATGTCGCGAAAACCCATTTTTTGGATTCAGGGGACCTCAAAACGTGAAGATCCATCAAAATCTCGACATCGAATTTTTGACATGAATCCAATACTTTCTCTCTCTATATATTAACATATATATAGAGGTAAGAGAAAGTAAAAAAAAACTAGACTATTATAGAGGAATTTTTTCAATGCGTTTTTTTTAAATGAATTAAATTCATGAAGAGATTATTGGGACATCGAGCTATAATTTTTTTAATGACTTATTAAAAAATTATCGTAGGTAATTTTTTTGTTATCCAGTAAATACAAAAAAACAATCTGTCCTAATAATCTTTAATTTTTTTAAATTTAAAAATGAATTTTTTTATTATTATTAATCACATATTAATTAAGAAATATTTAAAATAAGCTTAGATGATTTATTTAAAAATCAACTTTGTCAAATTAGTTCAGCATTCTTGCAATAGATGGCAGGCTAGTCTAACAGCTGATCCCCCTTTTTTGGCCTATATTTCTATATTTTTATGCTTTTATAAAAAGATACATAATATATAATAACATTTTTATAAAGTATTTATTGTTAAAAGATCAATGAAAAATCAACCAAATGCATTAAATATTATTAGCTACCATTCTGACATCTCTTGGCAAATTTTTGAATTACTTGATATTTTGGGTATACTTTTTATGACACACAACGCCATCTTATCAGGAAAAACCACCGCTCCTGTTCCCCCTTAAACTTAATTTTTTTTTTAAGTCACGGAAATAGTATGTAATGTTATTCCCAACTCACCGTTGGGATGCCGTGAACTTCCAAAGGTTGGGAAACTCTGCTTTAAAAAATAGAGAATTTGAACTTGACACGTGTCTGCATGTCTTTTTAAGATCAAATCTTATCCAGTGGGATCTACCAATATTATTTATTTATAAAATAATCTTAGAAAAAAAAAGAAAAAAAAATCCCATTTTTGTTTCATACTCTCTCAGAGGACAAGAAACCCTTGAAAAGTACAAGGAAAGGATTAGGGTTTACTTGTGAGTGTCGACGTAGAGAGAGAGAGAGAGAGAGAGAGGATACCCATTCACTCCCAAAGGGCTTGTCTCTGGATAAATATGAGGACGGCCCCAATGGAGCCGACATGTACAGACAAAGGGGTGTTGGAACACAAAGCCGGATTAGCATAGACGACGTCGACAAGGATGAGGAGAAAGAGTGTTCTCTCTTTCTCTCTCTATCGATGATCCTTATCAAGAATTATATTGCATTAACATTTCCCTCCCCCCACCAAAAAAATCCCATCTATCCCACATACGTTATGAACAAAATCCCATCAGTTGTTTTTTTTTCTTTGGAATTTTATTCCATCTCTTTTCGAATTCATTCATTTTTTATTTTAAGATGAGATTTATTATCAAAGAAATTCAAATCCGAGATTTCTCTCCTTTTACTTTATTCTAATTGAAAGAAGAGAAAAAAAAACATATAAATAACGAAGCTTTACAAAACTTTCCACTCTTAATTGGATAGTTATTTAGTGGGAAAGTTTTCCTCCTGACTTATTAGTGGATTCCGGGATGACTAGCTGAAACTCGGTGGTTTTTTCTTTTGATAAAATTGAAAAAAAATCTAGAAAAATCACATCAGTAAAGTACTCGAAGACGTCCAAAAACGAGACGTAGCATAATCTGTTGTTTACTGTAAATGCAAGGGGTGATCAAATGAAAAGGTATGAAACGACACGGTGGGTACAAATGTAGAC